>CAUZLF010000456.1:1069314-1342404 GCA_963580285.1 Lucinisca nassula | reverse complement strand
GGAAGGAAGATTAAGTGCACCCTTCAAAATAAGCTTTTAAAAGCGGGATTAGTCTTAATTTTAGGTGGTCTTAATAGCGGAAGTTCACTGTATTTTGCTTACAGCATTATTTCCTTGAAAGGGTTTGGTTGAACAAACCAGATTTGAAGACATTAAGGAAACAGAGGTATCTAAGTCAATCCTTGAAGATATGTATACATAGGGGAATGTTCCATTAAATACGACTTTAAACATGACCTTTAATTTCCCAAGGTGTATACGATCGAACTACTCCATTACCTCTAGGACCTATTTGTTTTCATTGGGCTACAGGGCTTGAGATGTCATTTCATCTCAATGTCGGGTAAAATTTTCAACACATTTGGAAGTAACGACTCCAAAATGACCTGTTCAGTGTTGACGATGACATTAACCCTTGTCCTGCTAATCCCGGATATGCCTTATCTTTGAAACAATGTAGATCCAGATCAGATGGCTTCTGACGAAGCCATCTGATCAGGATCTACATTGTTTGCCATTCAGATTGTGAATGTGTTGCAATAATTTGCATCAAGCAATCTGATTGGTTGATAATCGGTAGTGGGTGTGGCATATATGAATATTCAGCAGAACAAGGGTTAAACCTGAAAACAAAGAAACAAACAAAATCGGCAACATTATAACCAAGAATAACTGCAACGGGAGGTCAAGTGGATTTTGTTTCTCCGAGTACGCCACTTTTTCCGCCTTTGATAAATAATCGGCTCTAAATAATTGATATAATCTTGCAAGGGCCGCTCATCCAAAAACCAAATAAATAAAAGTAAATAAATAAATAAATAAATAACGTGCTCGGCCTGCTCCTCTATCATTACGCAAACCCGCCTATACAAATACATTGCCACCTTTATCGCCGAAAAAAATGAAATTTTTATGATGAAAAGTTGTGATATTTTTCTTATTTCTGCTCAAAATATAGATTGTGGGCACTCGTTAGAACCGCCGCGATGAGGCGGTTCTAACGAGTACCCACAATCTATATTTTTGAGCAGAAATAAGAAAAATAATGTTTACCCCTGTAAACCCAAGTTTTACTATATAAAAGTGGGGTTCGAAGGGGTCAAAATTGTATAGGCGTGTTTTCGTGATGGATGCCTGAAAATTCTTAGATAAACCCTGTTTGTACCAAATGGACTCTTCCTCCTTACATATACAGGTAGTCCATTTCACAATATAGGGAAGTCAGGTTGTGTTTTCTTCAAAATTTATTTGGAAACTAGCTAAACTTTTTTAAAACAGTCTAGGCCCTGGTCAGAAACCGCGTTCCGCGGCGTCTGATCTGGGCCTGCACTGTTTGCCAACTACCCGTTTTGGGGTTTCCAGCACTAAATGAGTTAATATAGTCACTCGTGTTGTTACAGAACCTTGTTATATATTTATTACTTGAAGAATTGAATGCCACGGACCTATGCTTGAAATTGTTTGTCTGTTTTTCAGTCTGTCTGTGACTAAAAACTGTTACAATGACCTTAATTTGTCGGCATGTCCATTGCTAGTAACATAATCTTTCTGTTGGTACCGATACTTTTAAACCATGTGTCTTTGTTTTTGCTTATTAAAACATTCAAAATTGACCATATCTTTTTAATCAGTGTTCATTTTCAGCATTTATACATATATCACGTGCAGTGTAAATGATGTTTTTGAACCTGTAACCTTGGCAGTGATCTTTGACCTACTTTTTTCTATGAAAAGCGTTGTACGGGTGCATTTGTGTTTTCACAAGTTTTAATACATCTTTTGGGTGTTTTTATACATATAAAGTGTGTTTGGGAGATTAAAAATGCTTGCTACAGTGGCGATTACGTTCGACCTACCCGTTTTGCGTTTAGGGTCCGTTTAGAAATCGTTGCAAAACGTTTGGTTTCGACAACGTTTCGAGCGTTTCATATCGTTTTGACCAATCAAAACTCAAAGCGAATCGTTTCAGACAAACCGTAAATTTGCGCAGGCGCTCTGAAAAGATAAAAATGCTATTGAAAACGCTTTCTCGTTTTGGCCAATAGTATGACCGTTTGAAACCGTTTTATGACTGAGCCAATCGAATTTATGCATTTAGCGCGCATGTGCAATCGTTTTAGTTGAATTAAACACATGTGCATGTTTATTTACGATTATCTTCAACAGCTTAACAATTATATTCACTACAATCGTGTCATTTAATATTAAAGCTATATTTGAGAAAAAAAAATATTCTGTATGTACATGTATGTCATTGCTTAAGAAATGACATGATCATTGACTTTAAATACGGAGTACAAAGAACAATCTAAACTAAACTAAAGAACAATCGAGAATGACATGGATAATACTTCAGCGTTATGAATGATACATTTTCAGACTATACGTTCATCCTAATAATCTTTATGGATTTTTTTTCTAAAAACAATAGAATCAAAAAAAAAAAAAAAAAAAAAAAGAAAGAAAAACAAACAAATAAGTGTATCGAAGATTTAACCCATATATGCCTAGCGGCCTTTTGTGGGACATTGGCAAACAGTTCAGACCCAGATCAGACGCCACAAAACGCGGCGTCTGACCTGGTTCTACACTGTTTGCTGAAAGTACACACATTGTTGCAAAATTTGTCGCTAATAGAAAAAACCTGGCAGCCTAATAATTGGAACTGGACCAATCCAAACTTACTAGGTGGTAGATTCCACCTTTGTCAAATACGGGTTAAGAAAATGTATTAGCTAAGAAATGTTCTTTGTTTGTTTAAATGTTAAGAAAATATTTGTGCCACACTGAGACCAAAATTATGAGAATCACTGTATATTCTGGCAATAACAGATGAGGGTATTTTCCAAGACATTAGGATCATATAATAGTATTTGCTAAATTTGTCACTGACCACACTACACTTACGTTTCCATGCAACGCTAGGCAATGTGTTTACACGCGTGTGTAAAATTTGCTTTCCGGAAACTGTTATACATTAGTATGTTAATTCCGAATTTCTAAATTATTCATCATCACCTCATCAAAACGTCCGTTAAATAAACACTCCGACATGTCCAACTAGACCCCACATTATCTCAAGAGCATTGGATGTGGGTTTATGTTTGAACCGATTTGCTGAAGCGGTTTTAATAAGCACCTACAGCTCATCATTACGAACACACGCATATAACTACGCTGTAAACTTTACTGTCGAAAAAAAAATAAACAAATTTTAAGATGCAAATTTGTGATATATTTCTATTTCTCCTCGAGGCGGTTCTAACGAGTACCAACAGTCTATATTTTGGAGCAGAAATAAGAAAAACAAGGTTTACCCCGGTAAACCCCAGTTTTCTTATATAAAAGTGGGGTTCAGGGGGGTCAAAGTTATATACGCGTGTTTTCGTGATGTGCATCAGGATAACAAGTCCGTGAATAGAAGGCCCCTCTAAACCCCACAGTATACACAGAAAATTGAGTTTACGAGGTACTCCTTTTTTTCCTTATTTTTGCTCTAAAACAAAGATTACGGATACTCCTTAAAACCGTCTGGACAGGGCGGTTCTAATTAGCATTTTTTTCTTAAAAAATGGGGTTTACGGGGAATTCATTATTTTATATATTCTTGTTCTAAAACATAGATTGCGGGTACTCGTTAAAACCGTATTACCAAGGTGGTTCTAATGAGCAGTCATAATCTACGTATAAATGAAGCAGAAAAAAAAAACATTTTTATCTGAGAAACGTTAGTTTTTGAGACATTTGGCGCACGGGAGCGTAATCATAATGGTTTGATGCAGATATAAGCGCGAATGATAGTTTTATTATTATTTTTTTTTTTTTTCGTCTGAATATTATGGAAGTATGCAGCTTGTCTCGTGCTTCTATTTTCCTAAAGCGAATTATGAAATACAACGCGTTAATCAACGTATTTGTTACTTCAATCAATCAATCAATCAATCAATCAATCAATCAAAGTAGAAGTAAAACAAAGATCAGGAATTGATACAATTAACTTACTCCATCCAAAAAAGACACCAAAGGGAAAGAAACACAAACACCAAGCGACCAGACCACAATGGAAACCCAAACAAAGGAAGGCCATAAGGACAGCCACTTTCCCACAAAATGGCCATATGGCCATCCAAAACCAAAAGACACAAGCGACACACACAGCAAGCAACAAACAACAACACAAACAAACTGCCACAGAAGAGCCGCCCCGGAACGGCCAGTGGAAGATTTCCACCGGGGGGTGGGGGGGGGGGGGGGGCTCAAATCGACCCTACGCGGCCACAATCCTCGCCCCCACCTCCGTCGCGATTTAGACAAACAATTTGTTCAGCCCGCATGAAGGCCTCTTAACCCATCAGTGCAACATCCCCGTGATCCTTTATTTCCTCAGTTCACAAAAGTATGCAAATACATGAGGTGCAGAATATACATGCCGACAAATTCATTATGGCGGCATAGAGAAGATAATAATAATAATAATAATAATAATAATAATAATAATAATAGTAATAGTAATAATAATAATAATAACAATAATAATAGCAGTAATACCGAGGGCGACCTCGTACTATACAGCTGTCTAGGTTTGGTCCATTTATTTGTTATTGACAGATATGTTGGCGTATCTTTCAGTACGGACCGTAGTTTTGCACGCTTTATTCGTGCAACGAATCGACATTATGTGAATAAATTGGATAAAACCGGTCTTTCTTGTATTCATTCATTTGCAACTATTGTAGTTTTTGGATTGTAATATTCTGCTTCGGGTAAGTGAAATAAAATTAACAAGTGTACATGCACAATATTGGTCGAATTTAGCAGTAATTAAAGCTATGAATGACTTGCTCACCATGTGTGGACATATTGTTCGATGTGGTGTACATTTGTTTGTTTGATTTGGGGTTTGATTTGAGGATTAACGTCCCCGTCAACACTGTAAAGGTCATTTTGGAGACGTTGCGCCCAATTTTGTAGGACTTTTACCCGATATTGAGATGAAATGACATCTCAAGGCCTGTCGCTCAATGAAGCCAATAGGCTTTATTAGCATGGACGGTCCGCCTCGCACCGCGGTTCCTTGACAGGCTTAGATCCTCTAACCGGTTTACCAGTACTAGTATGCGGGCCGGATTCAGCTCGGCGCAGAAGCATCGTGTAACCCATATATTTCTTCAAGCCCCTATGGGCGATGCGGTGTACAGCTGAGACAGTTCATTTTACGCTTACTAGCAAATAGATACAAACGAGCACACGCGCACATGTTATAATAGTATGCGCGCGTCCGTACACGCACGTATGCACACACAGGTAAAGACGCAAGAGAGTGTCTCTACGGTCGCCCTTCGGTATATATATATATATATATTTTTAAATATATGTTTATACAACACTTTGTGTAAATATATATATATATATATATATATATAGACAAATGAATTAGCGCACAAAAATCGGTCGCACCGCAACCGGGACTCGAACCACGGATCTCCTGCTTTCCGGGCAGACGTGCTAACCATTACACCACCGCGGCCTTCCGACATTGTACGCCAATTTTAACATTTATAAACCTTTAACGTCATTAGCGCTATTTAGAGACCTTTCATTTACCGCCATAGGCGACCCTATCATTTTCGGTTCTTTTTTTAACCTACGGACGGCGGCCATTTTATTCTATTTATTTATTTATTTATTAGATTTACAAATGTTCTACTGTATCGGAGTAAGTATATGAAAATCAAAGTAAAGCACGATACAGGCAATTAAATAGACAAATGAATTAGCGCACAAAAATCGGTCGCACCGCAACCGGGACTCGAACCACGGATATATAAGTAAAGATGATTTAATTTCAGGAAGGAATAGTGTGTAGTTTTCCTCAAAAATTTAGTAGTAATATCATATTAGGTTCGTTTCTCTTAGAACCGTTTCTCTTGAAATCGATTGTTGGTAAATACTGCAGACCAAGATCTGGAGCGACAGCATGCAGCGGCAGATCAGGGCCTCCACTTATTCATTAAGCAGTTCCATTCAGAGTATTGAAGCTATGCATGTATACACAAGCTGTGTGTATGTGTGTGTGTGTGTGCGCGCGCGCATGTGTGTGTGTCGCGCGTCCCACCAACAACTAAGGTCATGCGAAGACGGGACATCGGTACAGTGACCCAGCCGAAAGTCTGGAGAGGCCTCGGACAAGGGTAGATGGGATTGGGGGGAGGGGGGGGGGTAGAAATTGAGGACTTTGGATTCCCAGGGCTCCGTCTTGCCGAAACGAAATACAAGGCGGGGACTTTGGGTTCGTCTTGTTAGAACTCTAACTTGTATATCGAGTCAGTAGTTAGTTTGCGTCTATGTACCTTAATAATTCAGCCAAAGATTTATTTTGTTTATTTATTTTTTTAATTTTGTTTATTTATTTATTTATTTTGTTTCTTTATTGTTTTTATTTGAAAAGTTTTATCTGTTAATCTGAAAAGTATTTAGTATACATCATATGGCGTTTTTGAACGTTTCTATAATTATTGCTGCAAAATTGGACAGCTTCATGAGGATATTTCTGTTGGTGCTATTCATGAGCTCATGCATCTTGATTATGTTTGGGTGAATTCTATAATAACGATTTATATAGTTTGAACGATCTTCGCTAAAGAAATTACATTTGAATAAATAATGAAATTCGTTACCTACTTCCGTTTCACACAAATGACAAATTCTTTCATTCACTGGTCTGTTGCCCCAGCGGCCTGTCTCTATGGGTAAATGGTGGTTTCTGCTTCTAAAAGCAGTCAGGATTCGACATTGTTTGTTACTCAGATGGAGAAAATATTTGTTCAGCTCAAACCTGGTTTTGAATGCTCTATAGTTTATACCACTTGTTGAAGAATGAAGAAGTGAGTCCCAATGTTGGAGATATTGATCTTTTAGTTTCTGTTTAAAGAAAAGGCAAAACCATTTTCGACAAAAATCATTTTGGAATAACCATATGTTTGCATACCCATTAGTAATCACGAGGTTTTTAGCGTTTTCCAACCATTTCGATTTACATAGATTTTGTTCAGACAGGTTATACAGAACATGGTAAACCATACTTGACAGTCTGTTAGTGTTAAACTCGGTTAAGTTTGTCCAAAAGGAGATAATGAGATGTATGAGGGGGTTGATCTTTTCAAGTTCAGTATCATCTTTAAAAAATTTAGTTGGACCCTTTCAATAATATCTAAATTTCCAAATGCCCAAATTTCACATGCATACAGTAATATAGGCTTTATGAGCTTGTTAAACAAGTCTATTTGTAATTCAATGGGCAAATTTAATACTCTTGTTTTTCTGCGAAGACTGTACATAGCATTATTTGCTTTCTCAGCAATATGTTTTTTGCAGCTTTGGTAGGAACCGGTCTTCGATATATATATATTCCTAGGTATTTATATTCCGTGACTATTTCGATTGCTATACCTTTAAAGACAAACTGGATGTTTTGGACGTTTCTGTGAGTGTTGAATATTAAAATTTTTGTTTGAGCTGTATTAACTGAGAGTTTCCAGTTGTCACAATATCCTTCAAAAAGATTCAACATAAATTGCAAATCGTCCTGTGTATTACTAAATAACACAGTATCATCTGCAAAAAGGAGAATATGTATTTTTATATAACAAAAAATGTCCTCGGTGTTTACTTCACAGTTTATGCCATTGGCGCTAGAAGACAGAAAAAAATTGTTCAAGGTCGTTAAGATATAGCGAGAACAGAATGGGGGATAAATTTTCTCCTTGTCGGACTCCTTTACAGCAGGGGAAAAATGCGGAATTTCCTTCAGCTGTAGATACGCGTGATTTTAGTTACTATACATGTTTTTAATGATGTTAAAACATTTACCGTTTATGTTATTTTTTAATAATTTAGTCCATAGCCCATTCCGCCAAACACTATCAAACGTCTGTTTGAAATCTATAAAAGCGCAGAAAAGTTTGGTTTTGGCTGCTTTGACATTTCGAAAAGACTATGTAATATAAACAGGTTGTCAATGGTTGATAATCCTTTACGAAACCCTGCTTGGTTCTCTCTAATTATTTCATATTTTTCCACAAAGTTATTTAAACGGATATTTAGTACTGATGTAAAAAGTTTGCCCAGACAGCTAAGTAAAGTGTGTGTGCGAATTCGGGTTTAACGTCGCTTTCAACAATTTTTCAGTCATATCACGACGGTGTCTGGTTGCGACAGGGAGCTCAATGCTCACGAGCTAAGTAAAGTTATAGGTCTGTAGTTTTCGGGCCAGTAGACGTTACCTTTATTTTTGTAGATAGGTAGAATGTCACCAAGTGTCCAATTTGTGGGGACTAGGCCCGTATCAAAAATTACATTAAATAGCTTGGTGTATGTAGGCAGAAGGATATTAGCAGTACTTTTAATATGCTCATTTAATATGTGATCAAGACCAGGGTTTTTATTGTGTTTTAGATTTTTAATTGCCTATAATATTTCCGCTGGTGAAATTGGTTCATTTAGCTCTTCGTTTGTTTCCAAGTAATTTTCTTGGTCATTTATCTCAACTGCAGGTTCAAAATCATTGCAAGCGTTTACATTTTTAAAAAACGTGTGCAACTCATTTAGCGGTGGCATGGGGTTTGATGATTTATCTACAGAGTTAATAATTTTCCAAAATTCTTTAGGAATAGAAGATTTCAGTGTACGTAATTTGACAACCCTCTGATTTTTTAATTTTTTATAGCTTTTTGTAATTGTATTTTTATACTCTTTGCTGGCAGATTTCAGCAAATTTTTATAGCAGATACTTTTGTATTTATTGTACATTTTCCGGGTGTAATGGTACCTATTTCGGGCAAAATGACATTCTTTGCCAAACCTGTTTTTTTTTTTTTAGTATCTTTTTTCAAGTTTTGTTTCTTCATGCCAAATGTAATTTTTGATGTTGAAAGAAACATTTTTTCAATTCGTTCCACTATTTCGTTTATGTTTTCTTGACCTTCGCTAGATATCTTATTAAGGTCATTTTCAATGATACGTAATTGATTTTTGTCTATGTTTTCTGGAAATAAATGACATTTTTGTTCGTTCCATAAGTTGACATGGTTGTCTGGATTTTCTGTGGGACACTTTGTTTTCTTTGTTTTTGGGATCGACTGTATTTCTAGTGATACTGTAACTGGACTGTGGGCGTCTGAAAACAGACTATTGAATTCCATTACATCAAATGACTTTATAAATGGGAAATTTCGGTGAGTAGAAATAAAGTAATCAACTGTACTTCGATCTTGGCAGGTAGGACCGGGTGTGTGGAAGTCTTTTCCAAATCGACCGTTGAGTATAAAGATATTATTGTATTTACATAACTCTAATAGTAGTTGACCGTAGAAATTTGTAGTTTGGTCGACACTATTCCTTCCTAGGGGAATACAGTATCTATCAAAACAGTCCAATATTTCGACATTTTCTCTATTCGACATTTTCTCTATAAATGTCATCATTGCCTTGATGTTCACTAATGAATTTGTCACATACAATATAGTCTTGACTGTGGCTTGTTCTGGAGTTAAAGTCTCCAAAAAGTAAGATGTTTCTACTTTTAGCAACATATTTGTCAATTTCCGTTTGCAGTTCAAGGTACGGATCATTATGGGCATATTTGGACCGATATGGTGGTATATAAACAACTCCACGGTGAAGTTCCTCGCTGTTCACTGTCAATTTGTTTGAAACAGAAAACCACAAAATTAGTTGGCTTTCAAATTTGGTTTAAACTTTATTTCTTTGTATAATACATACATTTTTTACAAATATAATGTTGACAAAGAATACAAGTATCATACAAAGGGATTCAGAAAAAAGTCAAATGACTTATTCAAATCTGTATCCCTCGATTACAATATCAATGTACTAAGTATAGTTGTGATTGTCAAGTTTGTTCGAATTTGCAAGTTATTGTGAAGATATCCTAGGTGAATTTCATTTTGGTTACAAAATGAATAGTATAGTAGTGAAATAAAGCAAAGATATATGGCTCCACGGGGAATGGATTTTAAGGTAATTATTTTGTTTCATTAGCACTGATGAATCAAGTCTTGGGCGTGTGATTTGGGGCTGTCTCAAGAGAAACAATACAATGTAGAAACTCAGTTGCGCTCTTCGAATAGTGATGTGAGACAAAGGCTGAAGATCGGTTCGGTTGGACGCTGTAGCTGTTTAACTCGAGTTAGTAGATGTGTTTTTCAAACTTTTTCGGGTAAGAACGCGCATGTATATATTTACGTGTGTAGATATATGTATGTGTGCCCATGTAGAAAAACTACACATATTTATATATCTGTGATAAGTACTAGTAAGGCATTTGAAATCTGTGATTATGAAAATTTGTGTACTGTTATAAATGGGGAAAGATCATTCCTAACCAATAGTGTTATCCCCCCTGATCTATACCTTGATACCGCTTTCCGGTTATTGGAGTAAACATGATATCCTGGAATATCTATTTTATCAACGTCATCAAGTTTGCTTTCCTGCAGACCTATGATATCATATTGATTAATGAAACTTATGAATTCTGGGCAAAGCAATTTGCCTTTTAATCCACACACATTAATTGAAAGGAGAGGAATTCGCTTGTTGACGTGTAGGTTGGCACTTGATGAAAAATTTATATTTTGTGGTATTGCGCTTACTCTATCAGGGTTCAGTTCGTTTGATAGCAAGTCGCCCTCGGCGCCCCCCTATTTGGTTGGAATCGGATCGTTTAGTTGATTGAGGGGTTCGTTTACCGCTGAATCGCCCGCACTTGTATTATCGGTTGGGCTGTTTATAGCCAGATCCACAGAATCTATTAAGATAGATGCCACCGGTTCCATCGTTAAGTTAGAAGCCTCCGTGGTCGAGTGGTTACGCTACTCGCCTTGTAAACCAGGGGTCGCAGGTTCGATCCCGGGCTTCTCCAGACTTTCGGATGAGTCTTTAAACCGAGGTCCCGTCTCCGTATGACCTTAGCTGTTGGTGGGACGTAAAACTGAAACACTCACTCACTCCATCGTTAAGTTAGTTTTACTTTGTTCATCATTGGTCGCGCCTAAAACTGCGTCATCAGTGGCATTCTGGTGTTCATTTGCATTATCAGGATACTGTTGAGTTTCCATGTGAGAATTCGTATCATGAGTCTCATATTCCTGATCAGATAATTGCTCTACATCATCACGAGGTTTTTTTTAAAAACTGACCGTCTTCCAGAGGTGATGATGCTGGGTGCTTTTTCGAGTTATTAGTGATATTTTCAATCTCACTGCGTACTGGCGTCATATTTAGGGCATCGAACCTATTTGAGGTAGGTATCTGGAAATTTACAGTTCGATTAACAGGTGTTTGGTGTTCGAGCCACTGTCCTGGACCTTTTGAGCGATAGTAAACTTTACCACTTTTATAAGCGCCCGAATGAGAACTTGTGCTATCATCATATCTTGGGTTTGTATTTCTAGCTTTTGGCCTATTTGATTTCCGATTATGATTATCAGTGATTTCTTCAGATTCTATGTGCACTTGAATGTTATTGATGAAAAGCTTATCGCGCACTAGTCTTACTCTGTTATCTTTATTTTTTCTAGCTTTTTTGGCTTCAGGATATAAAAGCTTTCGCTTCTCCTCAATAGCTTTCGGAAATTGCTCTCTAATTCCGTATGGTTTCCCTTTAAGTGTTATAGCTGCCTGTGATCTGACGAATTCTCTGTCCTTGAACTTTTCGAATTTTGCTATTATAGGACGGGGGTTTTCGAAAGCTGTTACAGCGTCGTATGTACCGATTCGATGGACCCTGTTACTTAATACCCCTACAACCCAACTTTTTTGAAAAAAAAAGTATACGGCGGTTATAACAAGCTTTGTTGAATCTATGTTTCGAGCATAAAAATGATATGTTTTCACTCGAAACTAAGAATAACTATTTTGGAGATGTCATCTTCAACGGTACTTTACGAAAACACGCCTCTTCAAATATATTGAATTTTTGGCCACCAAAGATTAAAAATTTTCTGACAAAATATCCGATGTTTTGCATTTTTCTGCTCTAAACATGGATTGCTGGTCTTCGCCTAACGTTAACCTAAACATAGATTGCTGGTCCTCGTTACTGAGAACCGCTTCGGTGAGGCGGTTCTAACGAGAACCCGAAACTATGTTTTAGAGCAGAAATAGGAAGCATAATATATATACCCGTAAACCCAAGTTTTACTTTATAAAAACGGGTTCAAACGGATCAAGGCGATTTATCCAAATCGCGGCCGTTAACCTGTGTGTGTGCGTGCGTGTGTGAGCGCGCGTTAGTGTGTGTCCGTGTGTGTGTTAAAAAAAACGGTGGCGGATATTCATGACCGTAAACTCAAATTTTGCGCTTAAAGAAGGTTTACTTGGGTGTTTGTTGCATGAAGTAATATAACAGACTAAAATATCCTTTTTGGTCATGCACATGACATACACAAGAAGATGAAAAGGAAAGAAACATAACCATCAGGTTAACAAGTCCGTGAAATGAAGATCCCCACTAGACCCCACTTTATCAAGAGAAAACTGGGGTTGGTGGGGGAATTTATTATTATTATTATTATTATTATTATTATTATTATTATTGTCTGCTGACATGCCGGCAAACCTTTTCCAAAATCTTAGCAACCACAAAAGTCATATGCCTGTATCGTAGGAGACCTGTCGTGCATACGACGTCTAGTCCAGCGCCGCCCATCGGGGCTTGAAGAAATAGATGGCTGCATGATGCTTCCACGCAGAGCTGAAACCAACCGCACGCGAGTACTATGCGTGCCCAGGAAAAATGGTGCGAGTAGGACCGTCCATGTATATAAACCATATTGGTTTTATTGGGTGGCAGGGCTTGAGATGTCATATCTCAATGTCGGGTAAAAGTCCCACAATATCGAACAACGTCTCATAAATGACCTACACAGTGTTGACAGGGACGTTAAACCACAAATCAAACAAACAAATAAACGACGTCTAGTCGGCTTCGCATGGGTGTTGCAACATCTTGTTTTGACGGTCGTGCGACGTTAACTTGCTGGGGTTTGGTAGCTTCTAACAGGTATGTCGCCTACATGTAGCCTGAGAACTTGTATTGTGTAAGACAATTTGTTATTTATGTTGCCCCATCCAGTAATTCACTTTCATGCTTCATGCTGTTCTTCACTTATTTGCCTGTATATATATGTTTTATCATGATGAGCTGTTTTAGCTCAAGCGAATGAATTATGATTCGGATTGATTGATTATCTTTCTTATTTCTGTTCAAAGACATCGGTCTTGGGTACTCATTAGTGCCGCCTCAATGAACCAGTCCGAACGAGCACCACCAGCCTATCGTTTGAATATTAATTAATTGATTGATTATCTTTCTTATTTCTGTTCAAAGACATCGGTCGTGGGTACTCATTAGTAGCGCCTCAATGAACCAGTTCGAACGAGCACCATCAGACTATCGTTTGAATATTAATTGACTGATTGATTATCTTTCTTATTTCTGCTCAAAGACATCGGTCGTGGGTACTCATTAGTGCCGCCTCAATGAACCAGTTCGAACGAGCACCATCGGCCTATCGTTTGAATATTGATTGATTGATTATCTTTCTTATTTCTGTTCAAAGACATCGGTCGTGGGTACTCATTAGTACCGCCTCAATGAACCAGTTCGAACGAGCACCATCAGCCTATCGTTTGAATATTGATTGATTATCTTTCTTATTTCTGTTCAAAGGCATCGGTCGTGGGTACTCATTAACACCCCCTCAATGTACCAGGTCGAACGAGCACCATCAGCCTATCGTTTTGATTATTGATTTATTGATAATTGTTCTTATTTCTGTTCAAAGACATCGGTCGTGGGTACGCATTAGCACCTCCTCAATGAACCGGTTAGAACGAGCACCATCAGCCCATCTTTTGAATATGCTTAAGAATAGTATCACAGATATACACCAGTAAACATGCTAAAAATGCCCAATGTCACACAGATGTTTTATCGTAATGAAAGATGAAGACAAATGATTCTATTTGATTCTGATGCAACTGTCGGGTGAAAAAGTAACGAGTGCATTTTATGGAAATAACAAAACTCTGTATATACAATTTTCGGGGTTAGCAGTTACATACATTGCTATTATATTTCTCCTCCAAAGCGTGGATCGTGGGTACTCGTTAGATCCGCCTTCATGGAGTGGTTGTAACGAGCACAGACATATATTTGCGCCCATTATTGTAATATTTGTGAGTATTATCAATTTCATGCTCAGCATAGTTGGGCATGAAACATTTTTATTACTCCGGGGCCAGATTATATGAAAGAAGCAATTTCATCCCACGAGTGTGTTTGGTAAGTGTATCCAAATTAGCAATACATAAATTAATACCGCAGAAAAACTAAACGCTCAGTTTTTCGAAATAGGAGACAGAATCAAAGTAACGACGTTGGTTCGTTATACTGTGACGCGGCAAAGTATGTAGTTCGACTCTTCATTCTGCGTTTCGCTCTATGTTCTGCGGGTAAACTATGTACATCTTACGTAATCCGGTTTCAAAGACTATCCTCATCCCTGCTAGCATTCTACATAAATCTACAGCGGGCCGTTAGCGGCCCGTCAGCTACCCTGACGGGCCGCTAACGGCCCGCTGTAGATTTATGTAGAATGCTAGCAGGGATCCAAGTTCGATTTTTGCCGTCAATATATATAACGCTAGACATCCGCTTTATTACGTATGGCATTCCCGATTTTGTTTTATGTCGGATTCATAGAGAATCTTACATGAGTGGTCATGTATTATTGAATTTAATAAACGAGTTGAGGAAAAGGGATAAAATGCGAGGCTTTGCCGAGCATTTTATCGCTTTTTCTCAACGAGTTTAATAAATTCAATAATACATGAGCACGAATGCAAGATTCTATTTATCATATGACATTTAAAACGCATTTTATTCACGATTCATTACAAAAATGTCAATATTCCGCCGTTAGTAAACGCGACGTCGTTAAGGACGTCGTACATGTAACGTTACGGGACGTATCTAGCTAATTTGCATATTTAATCCACTAGTGGATTATCGAAAATATTACATGGCGTTATTACACTCTCAGACGCGACGTCATATGATAAAGTAATAATAATAATAATAAAGACACTCATCATCATCCAACGCTGGTGTGGATGTACATGTATATGGAAATAGTGTAGACCTTAATTGGGTGAAATAGTGACAAGTGTAGACAATAAAAAACATGTAAGGAAATAACACACACACGCGCTCGCGCATTTTATATACTAAATTTGGATTTACAGAAATATACATTATTTTTCATTGTTCTGATCACAAACGTAGTTTGTGGTCACTCGTTAGATCTGCCTCACTGGGACGGTTGTAACGAACACCCACAATCTAAATTTGGATTGAGATGAAAACATTACTTTTTATCTGAAAACTACGTTCTAATGATGTGACAGTTGAAATTTTAGCACACGGTGGTGTAATGGCAATGACAATAAATTTGCCGCGACAAATAAATAAATATAAATATATAAATAAAACATTTAGTACAACGGAAAAATCACTTTACCGAAATCGGACAACGGAAATACCGACAATTCCCTATAGGTTCCTATTTCCGTGACGCGCCTCAGTATGTACTTGTCATTCCGCTGTTTACCTAATGCCCTGCAGGGTCGTGCTTGTTTCGACCTCAAGAATCTTCTGAAGTGGAGAATTTTAAATCAAGTGGCGCCGAAGATTGTTCGGAATGCTCTTCCAAATCTGCTTTTAAAAAGGAGGGGTGAATGGGAGGATCACGTGATTGTATATGACGGGCATGAACAGAAGAGTCGCTAAATGCATTAAATTTTGACAATGTTGAGAACAATCTCGACACATTAAATTCAAATGCACAAAGGGAATCATCAAAAAAGATATACATCTGCAATTTTCTCGATTTTAAAATAAACCATCAGCTTTTATACTTGCGTTATTCACTATAAACTGTTTCGGCCCAAATTACTTTGCAGGCATGTTTTGCAAATGTAAGTACAATGCGTAATTATATTTAGGGTCGACTTCGATTCGAACTAAAGTAGGTACTCGGGTAGCTACCAATGACACGCGTACCAGCATTATCAGAGGAACACCTACGGTTGCTACTTTAGTAGACTGCCATGA
This sequence comes from Lucinisca nassula, assembly GCA_963580285.1. Classification (NCBI taxonomy): domain Eukaryota; kingdom Metazoa; phylum Mollusca; class Bivalvia; order Lucinida; family Lucinidae; genus Lucinisca; species Lucinisca nassula. The sequence goes on along the minus strand of CAUZLF010000456.1, from coordinate 1,326,206 downwards.
AAGCATAACTATAAGTAGGTCATAGGACCTTCGTTTAAACAAAAGCATCATATATTTATCAACGAAAAGCCTTTTGCAGCTTTTTGACAGTTATTTAGTTACCATGAAAACGACATTTCCGGCTAAGAACGAGACCTGCCCTAAAAAAAGAAATAGTGACTAAACCCCAGTATTTAAACCCATTCATATTTATACATTCTGTTATCATCGAAACATAAAAAGAGTAATGTTTCTCATTTCAAAACACCTTGAAGAGACATCTGTGACTTGTACATTCGCAGGTCATGCGTTTCAGCCACGACCGCCATATTGAATTCTCTTCAGTACCATTGCAACTCAACCCCAGAATGGAAGACCGATGACGTCACTTTTGTAGCTACCGTAGGTGTTCGGCAAGAGGATCTGAGCCTGTCCAAGAACCGCGGTGCGAGGCGGACCGTCCATGCATATAAACCCTATTGGTTTCATTGGACGTCAGGGCTTGAGATGTCCTTTCATCTCAATGTCGGGTAAAAGTCCCACGAAATTGGAAGCAACGTCTCCAAAATGACCTATACTGTGTTGACGGGGACGTTAAACCTCAAATCAAACAAACAAACAAACATATTTTTGGTTAGTTTAATGTAGCTACCTGAGTTCCAGGCGAAGTCGCTCTATATGTCCCGCTCAAAGTCAATTGATTTATCGGGAGCCTTCCGGATATCCCGGAAGACCCAGAAGACGGCGAATCAAGTACGACCCAGGTATATATACTTGCACATCTTATGTGGACCTCCCCGTGTAATCCGATATCAAAGATAATCCCGGCTTGAGCCCTGTTCAATATACAAGTTCCCCATCAATACGTTTGTGGGAAAAATAAGCAGGAAATAACCATAGTAACGTTGTTGAGTTGAAAAATGATGTATTATGAAATCAAGATACACCATGTTTTAATAATATTTTTAAACAACACAACACCTCACTTTTTCAACATCTACATAACGTGTGTGGGGGTGGGGGGGGGGGGGGGGGGTTAAACCATTCGCATATGCAACTCGCAGTGCCAAACATATATGACGTACGTATCATTGTCATCATCATCATCATCATCATCATTATCATCATCATCATCATCATCATCATGTATGACCGCCATCATCATCAACAACAACAACATCATCAAGCCCAAACTACGCACATATATACACATTCTACTAGGGATCCACACATGCGGTCGGTCTCGGTGACCCGGTCTGATGATCACAGAGCAGTGGGTTCTATCCCCGATGGGCCCAGCAAAATTCTTTCTTGGTGATTGATCATGGAATATCCCTCGCTTCCACCGATTCTAAAGGGCAAGATGCAACTTTCTGGTGAAACAATGTGTAATGTGCTGATCAAATGTTGTTGTTTTTATTTATAAGTCTGTTCTATTAATACCAATGATTTTGATTGTTTGACACCCCGTCAAATTGTATAGGTCATTTTGGAGAAATTGCTTCCAATTTTGTGGGGCTTTTACCCGATCTAAGCCCATGGGGTACTGGGGTGTTCATTTAAGAAATGAATTTTATTTTTCTGCTGTTCATGAAAGTATGACAGCCCCCGCCCGTCGGGGCTTGAAGAAATATATGGGCTGCATGATGCTTCCACGCAGAGCTGAAACCAACCCGCACAAGAGTACTGATAAACCGCTTAGAGGATCTAAACCTGGCCAGGCAAAGCGGTGCGAGTCGTCCCGCCTATGCTTATAAACCCTATTGGTTTCATTGGGTGGCAGGGCTTGAGATGTCATTTCATCTTAATGTCGGGTAAAAGTCCCACAAAATTGGAAGCAACATCTCCAAAATGACCTTTACAGTGTTGAAGGGGACGTTAAACCGCAAATCAAACAAAAACAAATGAAGAAAGTATGAAAGCAGCGGATCGCGTGCAAAGTAACTTAACACCGGAGGGTAACTTAACACCGGAACGTTGCTAGCGCTATGCTGTCATTCATGCTTTCATGAACGGCAGAAAAAAATAAGTTTCTTTCTTAAAACATTATTTTTATTATATCTGCTCAAAAAACAGATTGTGAGTACTCGATAGAACCGTCGAGGCGGTTCTATCGAGCCCCCGTAATCCATGTTTCAAGCAAAAATAAGAAAAATATCACAATTTTTGGCCCCAAAAATTGACAATGTATTTGTATAGGAGTGTTTTCGTAATGAACGTCGCAAACGCATAATCAGATCGCGGAGAACCGTGTATATCATGAACTATATTGTTTTCTATTTTTTTTTTTGTTTGTTTGAATTGGGGTTTAACGACACAGTCAAAACTATTTAGGTCATTTTGAAGACGTTGCTTCCAATTTTGTGGGACTTTTACCCGACATTTAGATGAAATGACATGTCAAGCCCTGCCGCCCGATGAAACCAGAAAGCTTATATGCATTGGACGATCTTACTCACACCGCCTCGCTGGGCAGGCTTGGTCCTTCTTAGCAGTTTATCAGTACTCGTGTGTGGTCAGATTCAGCTCAGCGTGGAAGCATCGTGCAGCCCAGACTATATCTCCAAGCCCCGATGGGCGGGGGCGAATATTGTTTTCTATAGGTTTACATTCGGTTTTACACTGGAAATGTTAATATCACAAAAAAAACAGGCCTTTTCTAAAATATTGAATTTTTCACCACCCAAATATGAAAATTTTCAGATGAAACATGAAACTTATTTTTCTTATTTCTGCTATAAACATAGATTTTGGGTACTTGTTAGAACCACATTGACAGGGCGATTCCAACAAGTACCAACAATCTATGTTTTTGAACAAACAGATTTGGGCGCTTGTAAAAACGGCGTCGACGAGGCGGTTCTTACAAGAACCAACAATCTATGTTTTTGAGAAGAAAAAAGTAAATTTATATAAACCCTTGTAAACCCCAGTTTTACTATATAAAAGTGTGGTTGCAGGTGATCAAAATTATATAGGCATACTTTCGTGATGCCACACTTAATTCCAACACCGTCGAAATTACAGCATGGGTTTCCGCGATCTTTTATCGTGGATAATGTTTCGTATTAAAAACGATACATATGCTCAAACTTTCTGTGAAACTACCTATCCACCTTCCTAATTGATTCTCGGAAACAAACACATTTTATTTTAGGACCTAAATGCTACTAGGGACTGAGTTTTTAGGGACGGAGTTGAATAGGGGCCGAGTTTGCTAGGGGCCGAGTTTGTCAGGGGCCGGGTTTGTCAGGGGCCGAGTTTGTTAGGGACCGAGATGTCCATAAATCCATGAAACAATAAGAGGCTTAGAAACTGACTGGCCGTCTCGATAGGACCTTAATATAGCAAAAGCCTAGGAATACGCAATCTGATATTACTTTTCCCTAATACAAACTTGAATACTTGCTCCATGCAGGCATCGATAGCACAGTCTGATGCGCGTCTGACTGGTGATCAGGCGTTGCGAGTTCGGTACCTGCCGCCGGGCCGGGCAACATTAATTCGTGGGTCTGTAGCACAGTCTGATGCGCGTCTGACAGGTGATCACAGGTTGCGAGTTCGGTACCTGCCGGCCGAGCAACATTAATTCGTGGGTGTGTAGCACAGTCTGATGCGCGCCTGACTGGTGATCAGGGGTCGCGGGTTCGGTACCTGCCGGTCGGACAACGTTAATTCGGGGACCTGCAGTACAGTCTGATGCACGTCTGACTGTTGATCAGGTGTCGCGGGTTCGGTAGCTGCCGGTCGGGCGACATTAATTCGAGGATCTGTAGGTCAGTCTGATGCGCGTCTGGCTGGTGATCAGGGGTCGCAAGTTCTCCCAGCCGGGCAACATTCTTACTTCTTTTCTAAAAACATAGATTATGGGCACTCGTTAGAACCGTCTAACTGATGCAGTTTTACCAGAACCTGCAATCTCTGGATTCTGTGACAATTGGGCATTCTAAAAATGTTAGAAGTGGATATAATGGTATCAGACCGGTTGACATAGTGAATGAAACCAAAACAAAAACAAAAAATCGGACAGTTTTCCGACGATAAAAAACAATGATATTTGTTTGATATTTTATCAACTATTGTGTTTGGTGTTCGGTAACGAGTACCCACATTCTATGTATTTTTCTAAATTAGCAAAAATAAAGAAAAAATAATGTAGATCCCTGTAACCCCCAACCTTTATCTCAATAATGTAGGCTGCTAAGGAGCACTCATAGTCTGTGTTTCGAGCGAAAAAGATGGTTATTAAGGCGATGCTATCGACATTACAAAATTCATGATTTCAACAAAAACAACGCGCAAACCGTATTGAGGCTCAGGTTAGATCCGCCTCTATGAACAGCACGAGGATCATCACATGTCATACATGGTTAAGTGTGTGTGTGTGTGTGTGTGTGTGGGGGGGGGGGGGGGGTAGAGAGTACTTGATGACAATTTTGGATAACCGTCTTCATTTCTCCGAAAAAGTTTTGTTGTGGATATAAATAGATTTTGCCTCATCGAGGCAATTCAAATCACTACCCCACAATCTCACATTTAACTAGAGTTCTGCATGTCAGAATGCAATATATGTATACGGAGGATATAAATAAGTTCTGAATAGTTGGATCCTTTGGAATCGAAGAATACTCGAAATAAACAAAAATAGCAGACTCGGTTTTACTGGGTCTGTTCGTGACTAGCACTGAAATGTGAAAAAAAAAACGCTTAGAGGATCTATGCCTGACCAGCCAAAGTAATTCGAGTCTGGCCGTCCCTACATATAAACCATTTTTGTTTGTTTGGGCGACAGGGCTTGAGATGTCATTTCATCTCAATGTAAGGTGAAAAAAAAAAAATAAAATAAAACACACACACACACACAATTGGAATAAATGCCTCAAAAATAACATAAATAGTGTATAAGGTGGCGTAAATTCAAAATTTCAGAATTTTCACGAGTGCGAAGCGTGAGTGAAAATTCTGATGTTTTAGACAAAATGTTTTTGGAATTTATGAAAAAAGAATATTGAAAAAGTAGTCCTGGCTGCCACTGTGAAAATATCGCGATCATATTTATTGTTCACAAACTGTACATACCGTGTTTTCACGACATCATGAAAACAAGCCTATATTATTTTGAGTCCTTAAACCAAACCTTTATATAATATAACTGGAATTTACATGGGTGTACATCATCGCGTGAAAAAGTCCGTGAAGTGAACACCCCCTTAAACCCGAATTTATATCGAGAAGATGGGGTGTACGGGGGTATACATTATTTTTTTCTTATTTCTTCTCCAAGACATAGATTGTGCACGGTACTCGTTAGAACTTTCACACGGAGGCGGTTCTAACGAGCACCCACAACCTATATTTGCAGCATAAATGAAAAATATCACGGATTGTCATTAGAAAAATAGCCATTTTGGGAATATGAAAAAATCCACTATGTCGCACGGGTGTGTTATTGTGATATTTTTTCTTATAACATAGGTGGTGGTTACTCGTTAGAACCGCCTCAGCGTGGCGACTCTAACGAGTTCTCACAATCTATGCTTTGAGCAGAAATATGAAAATATAATACTTTTCAAAATACAAAAGGGCGTGTTTTTTGTAATGAGGTGAAGCGATGAGTTTTATTTGTTTCAGATATGAATTGATTTCGCGGCTTAGTATATTATAAAATTATAAATGAAATATTTTCACCGCCGAAATATAAAAAAGAAAATATATTAGCGTGTGTCTGATTCTGACAGTTCAAATACAATTTATTTTTGTTCCATTACGAAAACAAGCCTAATCAAATAAATTGAAAAACTTCTACTCTGCAACAAAATTGTAAATTTTGGGATAAAATTCTGATATTTTTGTCCAAATTTCTACTCAAAACATACATTGTGGGGACTCGTTAGAACCGCCTTGTCGATGCGGGTTTAACGTTTACCCATAGTCTATATTTGAGCAGAAATAATGTAAAATAATAAACCCTGATATCATCATTAAAGCGAGTATATACGAAACGCTTGAAACGTTTCAGAAACGATGATCTGATTAGCCCCTATGTGCTTTTAGCGCCCGGTTACCTTACAAAATCTATCAAGTCAATCTGATTGGCCACTGTATCATTGGTTAGAGATTTAAAGACGGACGTAACATCTAAAGCTCCTGTCGTGTTGGATACGCAAGGCAAGGAATAGAATTTAAATATGAAGAAAGAAATTAACTGTGTGGTCCTCCTTTTTACCTCCATAGTTTCTCAAGTAGTTGACGCTGATTGTTCCGCTAGTTTTGGGCCTGCCGGAGCAACTGAGTGTGTTTTGTTGGAGGATTACAGCAAATATCAGTGGGGGACATGTTTGACCGATGCTTACATTCGGACATTTTCGAAAAGTAACCATTACTGTATGGATTCGAACGCGACCTACTGTTACTATCAGTGTATGGTGGAGTATCATGATCTGGCAAACGGTATGTTGATTTTATTATAGTTCATAATGATCCTCGTCGAGACAAAAATAGTCTTCATCCAATCAGTGATGACTTAGAGCATCCTGTGCGCCTGAAGTGTCGAACACGCACCCGCGTTGCGTCGTCCAGGGGAAACATGGTTCCTAGGCCTTTGTCGGCAATCCCCGTTATAAAGCACATTCTATGTGTAACAAAGAGCGCTGTTACAACGCATAATGTAGTAATGTAGTAATTTCTTCATTTTGAAATTTTTACTACATTATGCGTTGGCATAGTCGACGCGAAATGAAATAAAATGTCGTTTTTACTTCATTATGCGTCGATACTAAGAGGTTTGAGCAAAATGAAAGAATTATTTCATTTTGCGGCGATGGGTGGCATACTTAATTTTACTTCATTATGCGTCAACAGTTTGTTTGTTTGATTTGAGGTTTAACGTTCCCGTCAAGACTATTTAGGTCATTTTGGAGACATTGCTTCAAATTTTATAGGACTTTTACCCGATATTGAGATGAAATGACATCTCAATCGCTGCCGTCCAATTAAAAGCAATAGGGTTTATATGCATGGATGGGCCGACTCGCAGCAGTTTTCCTGGACAGGCTTAGACCTTCTAAGCAGATTACGAGGACTCATGTACGGGCGGTATCAGCTCTGCGTGGAAGCATCGTGCAGCCCATCTATTTATACCCCCGGCATACGAAGTATGCAAGGGGGTATATAGTTTTTGTCCATTCTGTCTGTCTGTCTGTCTGTCTGTCTGCCTGTCTGTCTTTTGTTTGATTTGTTTGATTTGAGGTTTAACGTCCCCGTCAACACTATTTAGGTCATTTTGGAGACGTTGCTTCCAATTTCATGGGACTTTTACCCGACATTGAGATGCCGCCCAATAAAACCAATAGGGTTTATATACATTTTAATTCTACTGGCTTAATCAAATACAATGAAATTCCACTATTAAGACCACCTAAAATTAATACAAATTTTGTTTTTAAAGCATATTTGGAAGGTTAAAGCTACATTTTCTTTGTGATTTTGACCTTCAGTGTGCTTTTGTGGAAGACCGTCTTTTGGACTGTTCAACTGTGGTCTTAAAGACCACTTTTGAACCGTCTCAAATGTGGTCTAAATTGTAGGAATTTAACTGTATTGCTTCCTAAGTCTTTTCGAAGACAGCTATGTTCTACCATCATTACTTCATTATGCGTCGATATGGTGCATATCAACGCGAAATGAAATAATTTTTTTACTTCATTTCGCGTCGACTATGCCAACGCATAATGTAGTAAAAAAAATCAAAATGAAGAAATTACTACATTACTACATTATGCGTTGTATCAGAGCGCCCATACAGGCATGGAAAGGAACCGGGATTTAGTCGGCCAAAATCACTGGACGGAAGAGTGTGACGAGACATGTTACCGTTTTACGGCATCACTCGCAGTTTCTTTGAGCTTAGACGTTTTACTCCATATCACGAAAACACGCCTATATAATTCCGACACCCTTCCTTGAACTCCACTTTTATATAGTAAAGTGGGGTTTACAGGGGTAAGCCTCATTTTTATTATTTATGCACTTAAATATAGATTGTGGGTACTCGTTAGAACCGCCTCGATGAAGCGGTTCTGACGTGCACCCACAATCTATATTTTGAGCATAAATAAGAAAAATATCACATTTTTTCTTCTTAAAGTTTTCGTTTTTTCTGCAGTAAAATTTACAATGTATTCGTATAGGCGTGTTCTCGTAATGAAAACTAATACAGATGGTGTTACTGCTTGTGAGAGTTCTTCTAATAATCAGAATTTGAAGGAAACAAAAAAATTGTTGTCAAATTTTAGTGTATTGGAATCGGAAAAGATCAGATTTGGTGTGAACTGCCGGCCTCGGTAGCACAGTCTGATGCGCGTCTGACTGGTGATCAGGAAGACGCGGATTCGATACCTGCTTGGGTCGGAAACATTCTTTCGTGGAGATTGATCATGAAATCTTTTCTACGGTCATTCTCTCTCTTCCGCTGATTCAAGAAGGGCAGTTGTCAGTTTCTGGCGAAAGAATAAGCACTGTATTGGTTAACCGCTTACGTATAAGCCTTCCCAGGAAAGTGTGGATAGGTAAACTGACCGTCCAGGAAAGTGTGGATTGGTAAACTGACAGACTCAAAAAATTACCTAAATAGTGTTGACTGGGCCGTTAAACTCCAAAACAAACAAACGAACTGGTGTCAATTGTTTCGTATTATATCAAGACCGAGGTAGCGTAAGTCTTTACGAAACACGCCTAAACAAATACATTGTAACCTTTATCGCCGAAAAAAAAATGAACATTTTAGACGAAAAATTGCAATATATTTTTTTTTTATTTCTGCTCTAAAATATAAATTGTTGGTACTCGTTAGAACAGCCTCTTCGTTGTTGGTACTCGTTAGAACCGCCTCGACGAGGCGGTTCTAACGAGTACCCACAATATATACTACTCAAAGTTTGATAGGGATCACTTTTTATATACAAAATTTTGCACTGAAAATTTAAAATTTCTTGACAGAATTTGTACTCGGTATATTGATAAATATCTTAAGCAGAAACTCGTGTGCAGTTCAGTACTCATAAAAGTGCACACTTCTCACACTTCGCAAATGAATTCATGCACCCCCAAAATCTTGCGTAGCACTGCTTTCCGACAGACCAATCAAATTGTCAGTGTTCCTTTACCATGCGTAAAAAAGGACTTCATTGGTTTGAGAAACACTAAAATGCCTAGGCGACAATTAAGGAACCGTCTGAGTCCCGAAGAAATGAATCGTGGCGTCGGAATGTTGGAATCTGGCGTCTCTCAACGTCGTGTTGCTGGCATTCTGAATGTGTCTCAGAGCGTGGTTTCCCGAATGTGGAGTCGGCACCTTACCCACGGAAATCCTTCACACAGACACGGCGGAGTCGAGAAAGGGCTACAACTCAACATCAGGGCCGTTTCTTGTTGATTCAGTCTCGACGTCAGCGGTTCCTGAACGCTACGCGTTTGCATAACGAGCTTAGGAACGGAACTGGAGTACGAATTTCTACACAAACTGTCAGAAACGGGCTCCACGAGTTCGGACTTAATGCCACGAGGCCTGCTGCACGTGTTCCGTTGAAGAGACAGCACGCGCTGACCGGTTGGACTTTACCAGAACTCATGTCAGGTGGACGGTTCGTGACTTGACGCCAGTACTGTTTACTGAGGAGTCCAGATTCTGTCTAGACTACACTTATAAACGTCAGTTAGTGCGGCAAATGTCTAAAGAGCGATTCGATGACTTGAATGTGGCAGAGCGTGATCGCTATGGAAAGGGGTGAGTCATGGTTTGGGCTGGCATAAGCGTGAACGGTAAAACTGACTTGTACGTCGTTGAAAACGGAACGTTAATGGCATTGAGGTACTGTAATGATATTCTTGATGAGTTTGTAAGACCATATGCAGATGCTATCGGCCCGGACTTTATTCTGATGGACGATAATGCCCGTCCCAACAGTGCCAACGTCACTGATTGCTATCTGGAACGTGAGACAATCGTTCGTATGGACTAGTCTGCTCGGTCACCGGACTTAAATCCGATTGAGCATGCGCGGGACATGCTACAGCGTGCTGTTTCAGCCCGACCTGTGCATCCGAGGACTTTACAGGAGCTCAAAGATGCATTGGTTGCTGAATGAAAGCTGATTCCACAAAACCGGATACAGACTCGGATTACGAGCATGCGCAGGCGATGTCGTACTGTAATTGATACCCGTGGACGCCATACACGTTATTAGGCACGTTTGTCTAAACAAATTTGGAAATTTGGGGAAAAAAAAACAGTTGTCCAAATCCCTTCGTGTTACGGCAAATTTGGGGGGTGCCAAGACGGTTGCTGTTGTCACGCTTGAATGCAGTACCAGTTGTCAAAATTAATCACTAGGTTTTGTGAAGGATACGTTTTCTATCATTATGTATCGAATTTGGAATCAAGTGATTAATTCTTCCAAAATTTATTTTGCATTAAAAAAGTGATCCCTATCAAACTTTGAGTAGTATATATTTTAGAGCAGAAATAAGAAAAAAAGGTGTACCCCTGTAAACCCCAGTTTTATTATATAAAATTCTTTTTTTTCGGGGGTTTGGGGGGGGGGTTCTAACGAGTACCCACAATATATATTTTAGAGCAAAAATAAGAATAATAAGGTTTACCCCTGTGAAACCTAGTTTTATTATATAAAAGTGGGTTTTTTTGGGGTGGGGGTTAAAAATTATATAGACGTGATTTCGTGATGTGATTTATCTGCTTACATGTGACCGACAGTCCCTTTTTTTGTAACTGTCCTCCAATCTGATCGTTTCCTTAATTTTTGCACCTCAACTATGTTCATACTAATTTACAAAATGCAACTTAATCAATGGCTGATACTTTCTGTCACTGCGGCAGAAACTCTTTCCGAAATACAGTGACACTTCACTGACTCGAACACCCATGGTTCGTTTACCATGACTGAATTGAACTCCATCTCCAACTATTTTAATACTGGCAAATTCACCTTATTTGCATTATCATGTCTGAGAGTTTAGCTATTTTTAAAGACTGTCCATAAAAATAAAGACAGTCTTTAAATTTATGGACTCACGTGTCTCTAGAAAGCAATGCAAATCGTAAGAATTTTCAAAAATTCAAAAATCGCAGAATGTGTATTATTTAAACTTATCCGTTACATGATGAATTGCATACACAGAAAGTTTTTTCTCGAACTATTGTCTACTTTTCGAGTATTTATATAAAACGTCTACGGAAGATATTCTTGTTTAGGTTTTCTCCCTTCATGTACTTTACAACAAGTGTGCCACGCATCAGGTAACATATTTCATTGTTTATAGTGTAAGGGAGAAAACCTGAACTACACAGAATCAATTATTTAAGTTCTTGAATTATTAATCAACAAGACAACGGACCATACTCAGTTTTCAGCTACGCGCAGATTATCATGTAATAAAGAAGGTTGCGTAACACATGTTCTGCGATTTTCGAATTTTTGAAAATTCTTACGATTTGCATTGCTTTTTAGAGACACGTGAGTCCATAAATTTAAAGACTGTCTTTATTTTTATGGACAGTCTTTAAAAATAGCTAAACTCTCAGACCTGGGCCCAGGATTACAATCGTTACTTAAGTTAAGGTCGACTTAACGATTTAAGGAGGCGTTCTTATCTTAGTAAAGTATTTCCTTAAAAAGTGCATTCGAAAGCCACCTATTTCATTTAATTAGCTAAGTATTTAACTTCGGATGAAGTCATAATTTTGACGGAAATTTTCACGAAGATTAGCACGTAAGTTTCAATTACACATTGATGTAGGCGGCCCACAAATTTCCCGCGATCTGTCAAAAATCTCTGCTTCTGCTTGAATGGATGGAAACAATAGAAAATATGATGGTTTAGTTTCCATTTCACTGCATAAACCATGAAAAATGTTTTATATACTATAAAACCTGGGTAATTGAAGGATCACACTCGATCTCAAATTGTGCGGGCAAACATTGGTCACAAAGAAGCACCACGACATATTCAAAACGCTGTTTCTATGGGGTCCCTTCAGAAACAAGAACTCATACAATATTTGAATATGCAAAGCTCGGTTTTATGGAGTCTTATTTGAATTCAGATTTAACGTCCCTGTCAACACTATGCAGGTAATTTTGGAGACGTTGCTTCCAATTTTGTGGGACGTTTACCGACTCTGAGATGAAATGAAACCTCAAGCCCCGTCGCCCAATGAAACCAAAAGGCTTATATACAGTGGACGGTGTGACTCACACCACTTTGCCTAGGCAGGCTTAGTCCTTCCAAGCTGTTAACAAGTACTAAGGCATCGGGAAAATACGCTTATATAACTCTGACCCCCTTGAACCAAACTTTTATTTTGTAAAACTGGGGTTTGGGGGTGGGGGGTCGACCTTTTGTTTTACTTATTTCCGCTCTAAAATATAGTATGTGGGTACCGGTTAGAACCGCCTAACGTGTACCAAAAGTCTATATTTTGAGCAGAAATAAGAAAAATACCACAATTTTTCATCTTAAAAATTTCCTTTTTTTTGGAGGTAAAATTTATAATGTATTTGTATAGGCGTGTTTACGTTATGTGGTCAGTTTCAGCTCTGCATGGAAGCACCATGCAGCCCAATCTGTTTCTTCAAGCCCCGAGGGGCGGGGGCGGAATCGGTTTTATGGAGTCTGTCCATGATTCAACCCTTCTCATGCCGTTAGTCGTATTGGATTATATTCAAAACAATCTGGTAGAGTCGATAATTAAGAGTGAGTGAGTGAGTGAGTTTTAGTTTTACGTCCCACCAACAGTTAAGGTCATACGGAGACGGGACCTCGGTTTAAAGACTCATCCGAAAGTCTGAAGAAGCCCGGGATCGATCCTGCGATCCCTGGTTTACTCGATAATTAAGAAAATAAACATATTCTGCGCTATGGTGAAGAACAGGGAAGACTCCGACACTTTACCCCAGCTACGATATTGTTTTCGGATGTCATCATTACATGTATGTAGCTGATATAGTCATTAAGGACACGATCAAACATCATACAAACACAGAGAATACCGTAGCTCCAGTCGGAGTAACAAAAAAAAAAAAAAAAAAAACATGAATATAAAATCACTGTACATTCGATCTTGGATTTCTCCTTCTTTTTATGAGTGGGGTGAGACATAAAGCGCTCACTCACTCACAAACAAACTTAAGTACTCACATGCACGAGGCAAATGATTGGATGTGCAGAAACAGAAGAAATAACAACATTCCCCTCTACCACTACCTGCTGATAGGAAAGCATACCTTGTCACAATCAGCTGGACGCCCCAGTGACGCAAGATACACGTCACCTTCGCCTCACCCAACCAGTACACAACGACCACACGCGACCTCCAGTAACCGCTTAGAAGGTCTAAGCCTGCCAAGGCCAAGTGGTGCAATTCGGGCCTTCCATGCATATAAATCTTGTTGGTTTCATTGGGCGACAGGGCTTGAGATGTAATTTCATCTCAATGTCGGGTAACAGTCCGACAAAATTGGAATCAACACTTCCAAAATCAAACCTAAATAGTGTTGCGAGGACGTTAAATCTCAAATCAATAAATCAATCAATCAATCAAAAAATAAAAAAAATCTTTGTATTTCATTAATTTTGATATCAAGAATCTTACACAAATGGTCCTTTCATATGAAAGTTACGAAACGGGCCTTCGAATTGGATTTTAAATAGGATTTTATTGCCTTTACCTTGACCATTTGCGCAACAAATGTACATCGTTGACATACGTTACAGTTGTTCACGCCAAAATAGTTAATATTTACATTTCAAGTGTAAAACCTATTGTAAACCTATACGCCTGTTCATACTTCAATGAACGCATCGAATCACATGGTTTTCAATGACGTCAAGTGTCGCAAGTCTACACCCTAAACCATGGTTCTCTATGATCTCAATGGGCGTTGACGACGACAATGCTGTTCCGCTCTTTGTAGAAAAACAGCGTGTAAATGTTTTTTAGCTTTAACAGTTTGCCTTATAAGAATTTTTTCGCCGAGTGATAAGGAAAAAAGAATGTAAATATAAGAAATATTTTTTCGGATGTTCATGAAGGTATGAACGACAGCGGGTCGCTAGTAAAGTTTATATGAACCCCTTCAGAGTTCATTTACTTTGCAGGTGACCCTGTTCGTTTATACTTTCATGAACAGCAGAAAAACAAGTCATTTCATAAATGCACGTGGCGTCATACTATTTCATGACAATGAATATAAAGACGGCATATGAACGTTGTGAACAGTGTATGCGTAAAATTAGCAGGGCATAAGCGTAGGAACATGGACCCGATGTGCCACAGGATCAGTTTTTAACTAACAGACAAAAGTGATATGGGCCGACACCCCCCCCCCCGCACCCGCACACACACACACACACACACACACACACACACACACACACACACACACACACACACACACACACACACACACACACACACACACACACTAACAAAAACAACCAAGTCATTTAGGATCCCCTCTCACTTATAATAACCTTCCCGCACCAAAAAATTAATTACTGCCCTGTCACCAGTATTATATAGAGGGTCTTCTTACACGAGTGGTCATTTCATATGAAATTTATGAAACGAGCCTTTGGCGAGTTTCATAAAATTCATATGAAGTGACCACGAGTGTAAGATTCTATTTATCATATGGCAACTTGAAATAAGATTTTATCGCCATCAAATTTGACACTTTGCTTCACAGAAAATGCATGGTTGACATGGACGACGTTACGTGATCCCGCCAAAGTGTTATTACCCGTGTGGTCATACGATTTTTATTACACGACATTATCCACTGCTTATCAATAACGTCATGTGATAAACAGTATTATGTAAAAGGAAGTTTTTACACAGCTCTGTTCGTCGCACACTTTGACACTTCAAGGGAGAAATACAGCCCAGCACCTATATGGCAAGCAGACGTGCCCCACAGGGAGGAAAAAAATGGGCGGATCGGGACTCGAACCCGGGAACTCTCGCATACCAAGAAAACACTGTACCGTTTGAGCTACCGAGCATAATTGATGATATCGAACAAATAAAAGGCATAAAGTTTGCCGTTATTGATATATACATTCATGTGTCGATGTATCGACTTAAACGAACGAATTTCTTTGTAGTTCACTTTATACGCAAGTTAAGTAAATACTTAGTTTAAGTAGGTACTTAAAATTTAAGTACGCATTGTAATCCTGGGCCCTGATTATCTGCTGGTTCGTAGTCTGAAGGTTATCAGTGTTGGAAAAGCAGGTAACCAGACCCCCCTGGCCTTGAAAGGTCAGGGGGGGGGGTCTGGTTACCTGTTTTTCCAATATTGACAATGTGCAAGCTGGGAGCCATCAAATGGTGCAAAAATGGTGAAAAAAATGGTGAATAAAGGTAAATCAGGGGAATTAACGAAGCATCGTTAATAATACCTCAAGGTTAACAGAGTTGCGTAGCGTGACACTTTATAATTTTATGATTGGTGGTCTGATAAGTGGAGCCTCATTATGAAATCAGGCATATTTGGCAATTTCACCACCTAAGTGATAATAAAACATTTTTCGAGGGGATATGGCCCCCGCCCATAGGGGCTTGAAGAAATATATGGGCTGCATGATGCTTCCACGCAGAGCTGAATCCGGCCCGCACACTAGTACCGGTAAACCACTTAGAGGATCTAAGCCTGTCCAGGAACCGCGGTGCGAGGCGGACCGCCCATGCTAATAAACCCTATTGGTTTCATTGGGCGTCAGGGCTTGAGAAGTCATTTCATCTCAATGTCGGGTAAAAGTCCCACAAAATTGGAAGCAACGTCTCCAAAATGACCTTTACAGTGTTGACGGGGACGTTAAACCTCAAATCAAACAAACAAATTTTCGAGGGGATGAGGTGGGGGACGGGGAGAGCTTGGGTGGGGGTAGGGGTTGGTTAAATAAATAGCATCAAAATAGAAGTGAATGGAATGATACGGAATCGGTACAATTAACCAGAAGACATTAACAATTTAGTCATAAGTCATTTGGTATCTCGGCTGCTCGTTAGTTTCCGAGATTTATCGTACATTCCCGGATTACTGTTTCAACCAAGTTTGAGAATAGTGTTGTTAATTTCAAACTAAAAATGGACCAAACAGTTATGCATTTAACTAAGTAAAATTTACATGAATATAACCGTCTGATATTGAAAAAAATGCCCCCGACTGAAAATAATCGATCAAATCTGAAACGCACGTACTAATCCTTATCTATATTTTATTTCATCGTCATATTTTCTTCATTTTGCTACATATTTTAATCATTTCAAAATGGTTGTAACAAATAACCCGAAACAGGACCAAATTGTTGTGGCAATATAATCGCGGAAAAATATCAGCTTACTCGGGATATAATGTAGCATTCAATGCCGACTGAAAAAAAGTTTCTATCTGTACCAATAAGTTTGAAATAGATCATTAAAAAGTAATCTCCAATCTAAATCAATGCATTTTTGTGTATCGGTCGTCCAGGTATTAAATTGACTCAGTTATCGAAAGTTGGCCATGCTAGAGAGTTAGATAAGAAATAGATACGGAAGTTTTAAAGAATTTCATATTTTATCTCAACCCTTATCCGGCTGTGCAAATTAACGTCTGAGTACGAACTAATAAAATTGCTTAAAATAATATAGTATTTCATGGCATAAGTCCTCTATTAAGACCACATTTTGGATGGCTAAAACGCGGTTTGTAAAGTAGAAGTAAAACAAAGATCAGGAATCGATACAATTGACTTACTCCACCCACCAAAGACACCAAAGGGAAAGAAACACAAACATTAAGCGACCAGACCATAATGGAAACCTAAACAAAGGAAGGCCATAAGGACAGTTACTTTCCCACAAAATGGCCATAAGGCCATCCAAAATAAAAAGACACAAGTGATACACACAGTAAGTAACAAACAACAACATAAATAAATCGCCACAGAAGAACCGCCTTGGAACGGTCAGTGGAAAGATTTCCACTGGTGGTGGGGGTGGTGGTGGGGTTAAATCGATTTTACGAGGCCACAATCCTCGCCCTTACTTCCGTCGCGATTTAGACAAATACTTTGTTCAGTCCGCATGAAGGCCTCCTAACTCATCAGTGCAACATCTCCGTGAACACAAATAAAAACGTAACCACAGAGGTGAGACAACGGTGAGGACTCGACAGCAAGAAACCACTGAAATGCTGGAGCAAAAGAAAACCAACAGTTAGACTCCGATGGGCTCGACCAGAGACAGAGCATGTAAGACCGCTTAAGAACAGGCCCAAAGGTAGACTCTTTCGTTGTCACTCTCCTTGTGGAAAAGAGTGCATTGTTCCAAGCTGATGTCTTGTAAATAACCCTATAGTTAGCGTTTAATGAAGGTATCATTTCGAAAACACGCCTATACAAATACATTGTACATTTTTTGCCGAAAAAGAGAAAATTTTAAGATGAAAAATTGTGATATTTTTCTTATTCCTGCTCAATATATAGACTGCAGGTACTCGTTAGAACCGCCTCATTGAGGCGGATCTAAAGAGTGTCCACCATCTATATTTTAGAGCAGACAAAAAGAAAAATAAGGTTTGCCCTTGTAAACCCAAGTTTCATTGTATAAAAGTGAGGTACAAGGGTGTCAGAATAATAAAGATGTATTTTCGTGATGTCATCACGAGAACACACCTATATAAATTTTACCCCCTCATAACCCACTTTTATATAGAAAAAGTGGGGTTCAATGGGGTATACATTATTTTTCTTATTGCTGCTCAAAACATAGATTGTGGGTTCTCGATAGAACCGCCTCAACGAGGCGGTTCTATCGAGTCCCCGCAATCTATGCTTTGAGCAGAAATAAGAAAAATATCACAATTTTTCCTCTTAAAACGTCTAATTTTTGGCCAAAAAATTGGCAATGTATTTGTATAGGCGCGTTTTCGCAATGTGGCTGTTAGAATGTGAGCCTCGCAGTGTGAAATCCTACCAATTGTATGCACAAGCAACGAAGGTGAAGATCAACCTGTGTACCTGCAGGGTCTGATCGTGCTTTTGTTGCCTGCTGTCTCTACTAGGATTCTCATCTTCACGGGAAAACAATGTTCGAGACAAAGCGAGGTCCGTTTTGATTTACCTGGTCAGGGTTCAGTCTCGCGACGGAGCCCATATAATTTATGCAAGTCCTAATCTTGGGCTGGTAAGTAACCCTTTATGCATGCAGTCCGTCGTATAACATTTATGTCTTACCCAATCTTTTTATATTGTAGAATGATTTTACGAAATTGGGTGCTGAAATCATTGCGGTTATATATTGTTCTGAATTTATATACTAAGTCACCATAAAATTCGGGTTCCGATAGACCTTGTTGCAGAAGAGATTTAAGTCCAATATTGAATTTTGAAATTAAATCAGAATGACGTCTATAAAATTTTGAAAAGGCTCAGTTTGCGTAGTTTATGGTACCGATAACCCTGATTAAGAAGTTTAGCCGTTAACAATGTATTACGAGTGTTGAAGTCAGTTACATGACTACACACTCTGGCAAATCGAATTAATTGCGACAATAAACGCCATAGGATGGCGCACGAGGAACATCACCACCCAAGAAAGGAAATTTTACAATCTCGAAATCAAAATCATCGCGTTTATCATAAATTTTGCAAGAAACAAACCCATCTAGAATAGATAGATGTAAATCCAAAAACGGGGCCTCGGTATTAGAAGAATTTGCTTTATTTGACTGAAGTTCTGGGGGTAAATTTGACTGATCAAACCATCGAAATAGGCATTATCAATATTAACCTATTTAAGTAAATTGGTCCGCTTGTATTATTGTTCTAAGTAAAACAAAATAATGCCCAATTGTCTACTGTGAATTTGGCTTTTTACCCAAGTTAAATTTGGAAGCTACAGCTTTTTAAAAAAGCATAAAAATCTAACTTTTTGGCTAAAAATATCATTCTTTATAAATAATTCTACTTTCATTTTCTTTGGCAGAAAAACAAACAAACTGCAGATTTGACGTCATCATTCCTCGACTGACGTATACCAAACAAAAATAGGGGAGACCGGGGCTAGTTGGTCCGAAAATTGCATTTTTTCAAATGCTGGCATAAATATTTATTAGCTTGTAATACTTTTACATTATGCAACCAGTATCATCCATTCTCCACCTTATTTCACAGTTTCAAGTCCGGAAAATGACATATTCTGAGAAATATAGCCGTTTTCCAAGACGAGATAAAACGGACCAACTTACCCCCCTATCGGGGTAAGTTGGTCCGAGCCGCGGGGTAAGTTGGACCGACTGAAATTCAACGAGAAAATCACTAAGCAATGATGGATCGATAAATGCCACTTTTGACAAAAGATCTGAGAAATTACGTGATTTCAGCAACAATGTAGTAGACTCCCGGGCGATAATCTTAACACAAATTCCTTATATGGTCAGCCAACTGTGCATTTTGTGAGTTATTTTTCTCAAAAACCGCGGATTGGATTGGAAACCCCCATTTAAATGCCTTACCATAGCGTAGACCGGGACTAGTTGGTCATAAGATTATGATTTGTCTTCAACAGCTGGGGCTATTATCTATTTCTCAGAACCATTTTGGTTCTATGTAACTTGTTCAATAATTGCACGACCCGCAGAAAAAGCGACCGACTGAGGTCGGTTGATTTTCTAAGTGCCCTAAAATCACCGTGTCATTCTGTCATTCGGTCAATCGGTCATTCTGTCAGTCTGTCAGTCTGTCTGTCCGTCCGTAACCCGTTTGTGAAAATTGGTGATAGTTACTTAACCGCTTGGAATATTTAAATAATTTTTGGCATACTGATAAATATCAATGAGATCTAACCAATTAACTTGCGAAATATTACATTCCATTTAGTATAGCCTCGCCGAGGCGAAAAATGTGAAAATTTTCGAACTGCTTCTCCTCGGAAACCGTTGGGCCGATTGAAGTCAAATGTCATATGGAGCCTCTATGGGATGGGAGAAACCAAAATTTGCTCATGGGGTCCAGGTCACATGACCAAAATGGCCGCCAAGCCATATATGGTCTGTATGTCTGTCCGTCCGTAACCCGTTTGTGAAAATTGGTGATAGTGACTCAACCGCTTGGAATATTTAAACAATTTTTGGCATACTGATAGATATCAATGAGATCTAACCAATGAACTTGCGAAATATTACATTCCATTTAGTATAGCCTCGCCGAGGCGAAAAATCCGTAACCCGTTTGTGAAAATTGGTGATTGTGACTTAACCGCTTGGAATATTTAAACAGCTTTTGGCATACTGATAGATATCAATGAGATCTAACCAATGAACTTGCGAAATATAACATTCCATTTAGTATAGCCTCGCCGAGGCGAAAAATGTGAAAATTTTCGAACTGCTTCTCCTCGGAAACCGTTAGGCTGATTGAAGTCAAATTTCATATGGAGCCTCTGTGGGATGGGGAAAACCAAACTTTGCTCATGGGGTCCAGGTCACATGACCAAATGGCCGCAAAGCCATATATGGTCTGTCTGTCTGTCCGTCCGTAACCCGTTTGTGAAAATTGGTGATAGTGACTTAACCGCTTGGAATATTAAAAAAAATTTTGGCATACTGTTAGATGTCAATTAGATCTAACCAATGAACCTGCGAAATGTTACATTCCATTTAGTATAGCCTCGCCGAGGCGAAAAATGTGAAAATTTTCGAACTGCTTCTCCTCGGAAACCGTTGGGCCGATTGAAGTCAAATTTCATATGGAGCCTCTATGGGATGGGAGGAACCAAACTTTGCTCATAGGGTCCAGGTCATATGACCATAATGGCCGCCAAGCCATATATGGTCTGTCTGTCTGTCCGTCAGTAACGCGTTTGTGAAAATTGGTGATAGTGACTTAACCGCTTGGAATATTTAAACAATTTTTGGCATACTGATAGATATCAATGAGATATTACCAACGAACTTGCGAAATATTACATTCCATTTAGTATAGCCTCGACAAGGCGAAAAGTCCGTAACCCGTTTGTGAAAATTGGTGATAATGACTTAGCCGCTTGGAATATTTAAACAATTTTTGGCATACTGATACATATCAATGAAATCTAACCAATGAACTTGCATAATATTACATTCCATTTAGTATAGCCTCGCCGAGGCGAAAAATGTGAAAATTTTCGAATCGTTCTCCTCGGAAACCGTTGGGCCGATTGAAGTCAAATTTCATATGGAGCCCCTATGGGATGGGGGAAACCACAATTTGCTAATGGGGTCCAGGTCACATGACCAAAATGGCCGCCGAGCCATATATGGTCTGTCTGTCTGTCCGTCCGTAACCCGTTTGTGAAAATTGGTGATAGTGACTTAACCGCTTGGAATATTTAAACAATTTTTGGCATACTGATAGTTATCAATAAGATCTAACTAATGAACTTGCGAAATATTACATTCCATTTAGTATAGCCTCGCCGAGGCGAAAATGTGAAAATTTTCGAACTGGTTCTCCTCAAACCAAAATTTGCTCATGGGGTCCAGGTCACATGACCACAATGGCCGCCAAGCCATATATGGAAATAACCCTTCAAAAATAGTCTTCTCCAGAGCCACTGGGCAGATTTCCACGAAACTTGATAAATATCGTCTGGGACGTAGGCCCATCATAAATTGCTAAAATGGTGACCCTGGGTTGACCTTGACCTTCTTTGTGCCTAGGTCAAACTTTGACACATATGCTTTTGTATTGGAAAATGTGAGAATGCATTTTATCCTGCAAACGATTCAGAATACAGTACTAAAGTATAAGATATATTTTTGCTCCTTACGAT
This sequence comes from Lucinisca nassula, assembly GCA_963580285.1. Lineage (NCBI taxonomy): Eukaryota > Metazoa > Mollusca > Bivalvia > Lucinida > Lucinidae > Lucinisca > Lucinisca nassula. The sequence goes on along the minus strand of CAUZLF010000456.1, from coordinate 1,304,350 downwards.
AAGGCGTATTTATTGGGGGAACCGTTTTAGGTCCAGGTCACATGACCAAAATGGCCGCCATACCCATATATGGTAACACTCATAAAGCTAAAATCATCCGGCGGGTCGTGCACTTCAGCTGAAGCACTGGTTTGCCGCTATTTTTCATTCAGAAAATGCCAGGTTCTGATAAATACAAATGCTTTTCCGACGGACCAACTTACCCCGTCGCGAATGGACCAACTTACCCCGACCCTAGAGCCTGGTAGATCTTCACAAATGACTGGAGCGTCATTGAATTTAGAAATACCAAGTACACTCATTTGAATACCTTAGAAAATGAGCTTTTAGGAAAAGTATAACATTTGCATGTTATTTGTTACACACAAAAAAGACAAACAAATGATTCAAAGTGTGATAAAGTCAATTTTGTGGTACAAAATCAGTTTTTGTTCTCTAAATTTTAAAGCCTGTTTTGATCGCCATCTACTTTTCTTCAGAAAGTGTGTCACGACCAAGCATTCCATTGAACCATATCATTTTGTCATGACCTTTCTCAGTTCAGGGAAATTGCGCTCGGAACAACTTGCCCCACGGACCAACTAGCCCCGGTCTCCCCTACTGTGCACAATATGATGCCATTACAGAAACATGTTCCTCTTTTTCCTAAATGAGCCTGCGCATGGCAAATTCCACAAGTTGGTAAGATTTTAAGGGGCTACATGCAGTGCACACAGCTTGTTTCATTTTTATCAAAACCATTAAGAAATCGCACCTATTCAAATGTTTAAAAATTTCAGATCTAAAAACTTCTGATAATTTATAAACTTCTGCCCAGGAATAGATTGTGGGTACTCATTAGAACCGCCCGAACAGGTCATAACGAATACCCACACTCTATACATTTGAGCAAGAAAAAGAAAAATAATGTATACCCTGTTCACCTCTATTTTACTTTATAAAAGCTTTGTTCAGTGTGTGTGTGTGTGTGGGGGGGGGGGGGGGGGGGGGGGGGTGCAGAATGACAAAGGCGTGCTTTCGTGACGCATACATGTACATTGTGGTTACTACATAGACCCACCATAATTATGAATTATTCTAACGAGATCGTAAATGGGCTGCATGATGCTTCCACGCAGAGCTGAATCTGACCGCACACGAGTATTTTTCGAGGGGATGAGGGGGGTCGAGCAGCTAAGGCGCGTGTGTGTGTGGGGGGGGGGTAGGTTAAATAAATAGCATGAAAAATAGAAGTGAGGGCAATGATACCGAATCGGTACAATTAACCCAGAAGTCATTAACAATTATGTCATAAGTCATTTGGTATCTCGGCTGCTCGTTAGTTTCCGAGATTTATCGTACATTCCCGGATCACTGTTTCAACCAGGTTTGAGAATAGGGTTGCTAATTTCAAACTAAAAAGGGATAAAAAAAAGTTGTGCATTTAACAAAGTAAAATTTACATCAATATAAACATGCCTCTTTAAGCCTTCAAAGACTCACAATATTCCCTGAGATCAGATATTGTCATCGGTGCGAAGTCGAAGATTCCATTTTAGTTTGTATGATCTCGCAGCAAAGATCTGAAATCTGATTGGATAAAAATGAATTGTTGATTTTCCGTAACTGAATAAAATGAAATAAATAAAAAAATAATATTCTCTCTGATAAATAGTATTTTATTTTGTTGTTTCTTTTCCTGGCCTTCTTTTCATTAAATTAATTTTCTTACGGCGTTTTTTTTTCACACTCAATATTTGCGCTATTTATAGTATTTATTTATAGAGATAGAGGATCCATACTTCACGCGAAACTGTCATATCTATTTTATAGCCAATGAAAATCGCAGGACCAAAATAGCGTCAGCGGTATTCCCCAGCTCCAAAACGAGGTTATTCACGGCGAACTAGTCGTGTATAAAATGGAAGCGAAGACAATACAGTTGTATATCTACGAAAAACTTTGTGCTCGTTAAAGGCCTACAGAAAAATATAATAGCTGATTTCGTGAATTGCTGATAAGATACGTTGATATTCATATGTGGGAGTTTGCATTTTAACTTTCTTGCACCACAACCCTCGTATTTTTTAGATCAAAACTTATTGTATACGTCTGGTGAAAGGAACAACTAAACGACATCGACATATTTTAGAGGGGGTACTATGTTTATAGAGCCACTTAGTGCCAAATAAAAAACTGTTAAATGCAAGTTAAATGGGTCGTACATTGGAGATGAATGGTATTTCTAGACAGACATTACATATCGATCATAATCAGGCGGGCAGTATGGATACAATAGAGTAGAAAAATTGGCAGAAATTGTTTTTTTTTTTTTTTTTTCGTATGATACCCTTGACACTGAATAATAGACTATATACTTTATTGCTACAAGTCCCTGTGAGAGGAAGGTGAATTTGGTGTGATTTTCGTTTTTCGTTTTTCGATATTCATTTTCAGGTGAAGTTGGTTTGATTTTCGTTTTTCGTTTTTCGATATTCATTTTCAGGTGAAGTTGGTTCGATTTTCGTTTTTCATTTTTCGATATTCATTTTCAGGTGAAGTTAGTTTGATTTTCGTTTTTCGTTTTTCGATATTCATTTGCAGGGGAATTTGTTTTGATTTTTGTTTTTCGTTTTTCGATATTCGAATTGAGGCCGAATATCGTATTTTGACATTCAAAATCCTAGTTTGACATTCGATTTGGCGAAGAAAATCGTATTTTGACATTCAAAATCCTATTTTGACATTCGATTTGGCGAAGAAAATCGTATTATGACATTCAAAATCCTAGTTTGACATTCGATTTGGCGCTGAATATCGTATTTTGACATTCAAAATTCTAGTTTGACATTCGATTTGGCGAAGAAAATCGTATTTTGACATTCAAAATCCAAGTTTGACATTCGATTTGGCGCTGAATATCGTATTTTGACATTCAAAATCCTAGTTTGACATTCGATTTGGCGAAGAAAATCGTATTTTGACATTCAAAATCCTAGTTTGACATTCGATTTGGCGAAGAAAATCGTAGTTTGACATTCAAAATCCTAGTTTGACATTCGATTTGGCGCTGAATATCGTATTTTGACATTCAAAATCCTAGTTTGACATTCGATTTGGCGAAGAAAATCGTATTTTGACATTCAAAATCCTAGTTTGACATTCGATTTGGCGAAGAAAATCGTATTTTGACATTCAAAATCCTAGTTTGACATTCGATTTGGCGAAGAAAATCGTATTTTGACATTCAAAATCCTAGTTTGACATTCGATTTGGCGAAGAAAATCGTAGTTTGACATTCAAAATCCTAGTTTGACATTCGATTTGGCGCTGAATATCGTATTTTGACATTCAAAATCCTAGTTTGACATTCGATTTGGCGAAGAAAATCGTATTTTGACATTCAAAATCCTAGTTTGACATTCGATTTGGCGAAGAAAATCGTAGTTTGACATTCAAAATCCTAGTTTGACATTCGATTTAGCGCTGAATATCGTATTTTGACATTCAAAATCCTAGTTTGACATTCGATTTGGCGAAGAAAATCGTATTTTGACATTCAAAATCCTAGTTTGACATTCGATTTGGTGAAGAAAATCGTAGTTTGACATTCAAAATCCTAGTTTGACATTCGATTTGGCAAAGAAAATCGTATTTTGACATTCAAAATCCTAGTTTGACATTCGATTTGGCGAAGAAAATCGTATTTTGACATTCAAAATCCTAGTTTGACATTCGATTTGGCGAAGAAAATCGTAGTTTGACATTCAAAATCCTAGTTTGACATTCGATTTGGCGAAGAAAATCGTAGTTTGAAATTCAAAATCCTAGTTTGACATTCGATTTGGCGCTGAATATCGTATTTTGACATTCAAAATCCTAGTTTGACATTCGATTTGGCGAAGAAAATCGTATTTTGACATTCAAAATCCTAGTTTGACATTCGATTTGGCGAAGAAAATCGTAGTTTGACATTCAAAATCCTAGTTTGACATTCGATTTGGCGAAGAAAATCGTAGTTTGACATTCAAAATCCTTGTTTGACATTCGATTTGGCGCTGAATATCGTATTTTGACATTCAAAATCCTAGTTTGACATTCGATTTGGCGAAGAAAATCGTATTTTGACATTCAAAATCCTAGTTTGACATTCGATTTGGCGAAGAAAATCGTAGTTTGACATTCAAAATCCTAGTTTGACATTCGATTTGGCGAAGAAAATCGTATTTTGACATTCAAAATCCTAGTTTGACATTCGATTTGGCGAAGAAAATCGTATTTTGACATTCAAAATCCTAGTTTGACATTCGATTTGGCGAAGAAAATCGTATTTTGACATTCAAAATCCTAGTTTGACATTCGATTTGGCGAAGAAAATCGTAGTTTGACTTTCAAAATCCTAGTTTGACATTCGATTTGGCGAAGAAAATCGTAGTTTGACATTCAAAATCCTAGTTTGACATTCGATTTGGCGCTGAATATCGTATTTTGACATTCAAAATCCTAGTTTGACATTCGATTTGGCGAAGAAAATCGTATTTTGACATTCAAAATCCTAGTTTGACATTCGATTTGGCGCTGAATATCGTATTTTGACATTCAAAATTCTAGTTTGACATTCGATTTGGCGAAGAAAATCGTATTTTGACATTCAAAATCCTAGTTTGACATTCGATTTGGCGCTGAATATCGTATTTTGACATTCAAAATCCTAGTTTGACATTCGATTTGGCGAAGAAAATCGTATTTTGACATTCAAAATCCTAGTTTGACATTCGATTTGGCGAAGAAAATCGTAGTTTGACATTCAAAATCCTAGTTTGACATTCGATTTGGCGCTGAATATCTTATTTTGACATTCAAAATCCTAGTTTGACGTTCGATTTGGCGAAGAAAATCGTATTTTGACATTCAAAATCCTAGTTTGACATTCGATTTGGCGAAGAAAATCGTATTTTGACATTCAAAATCCTAGTTTGACATTCGATTTGGCGAAGAAAATCGTAGTTTGACATTCAAAATCCTAGTTTGACATTCGATTTGGCGCTGAATATCGTATTTTGACATTCAAAATCCTAGTTTGACATTCGATTTGGCGAAGAAAATCGTATTTTGACATTCAAAATCCTAGTTTGACATTCGATTTGGCGAAGAAAATCGTAGTTTGACATTCAAAATCCTAGTTTGACATTCGATTTGGCGCTGAATATCGTATTTTGACATTCAAAATCCTAGTTTGACATTCGATTTGGCGAAGAAAATCGTATTTTGACATTCAAAATCCTAGTTTGACATTCGATTTGGTGAAGAAAATCGTAGTTTGACATTCAAAATCCTAGTTTGACATTCGATTTGGCAAAGAAAATCGTATTTTGACATTCAAAATCCTAGTTTGACATTCGATTTGGCGAAGAAAATCGTATTTTGACATTCAAAATCCTAGTTTGACATTCGATTTGGCGAAGAAAATCGTAGTTTGACATTCAAAATCCTAGTTTGACATTCGATTTGGCGAGGAAAATCGTAGTTTGAAATTCAAAATCCTAGTTTGACATTCGATTTGGCGCTGAATATCGTATTTTGACATTCAAAATCCTAGTTTGACATTCGATTTGGCGAAGAAAATCGTATTTTGACATTCAAAATCCTAGTTTGACATTCGATTTGGCGAAGAAAATCGTAGTTTGACATTCAAAATCCTAGTTTGACATTCGATTTGGCGCTGAATATCGTATTTTGCCATTCAAAATCCTTGTTTGACATTCGATTTGGCGAAGAAAATCGTATTTTGACATTCAAAATCCTAGTTTGACATTCGATTTGGCGAAGAAAATCGTATTTTGACATTCAAAATCCTAGTTTGACATTCGATTTGGCGAAGAAAATCGTAGTTTGACATTCAAAATCCTAGTTTGACATTCGATTTGGCGAAGAAAATCGTATTTTGACATTCAAAATCCTAGTTTGACATTCGATTTGGCGAAGAAAATCGTAGTTTGACATTCAAAATCCTTGTTTGACATTCGATTTGGCGCTGAATATCGTATTTTGACATTCAAAATCCTAGTTTGACATTCGATTTGGCGAAGAAAATCGTATTTTGACATTCAAAATCCTAGTTTGACATTCGATTTGGCGAAGAAAATCGTAGTTTGACATTCAAAATCCTAGTTTGACATTCGATTTGGCGAAGAAAATCGTATTTTGACATTCAAAATCCTAGTTTGACATTCGATTTGGCGAAGAAAATCGTATTTTGACATTCAAAATCCTTGTTTGACATTCGATTTGGCGAAGAAAATCGTATTTTGACATTCAAAATCCTAGTTTGACATTCGATTTGGCGAAGAAAATCGTAGTTTGACTTTCAAAATCCTAGTTTGACATTCGATTTGGCGAAGAAAATCGTAGTTTGACATTCAAAATCCTTGTTTGACATTCGATTTGGCGCTGAATATCGTATTTTGACATTCAAAATCCTAGTTTGACATTCGATTTGGCGAAGAAAATCGTATTTTGACATTCAAAATCCTAGTTTGACATTCGATTTGGCGAAGAAAATCGTAGTTTGACATTCAAAATCCTAGTTTGACATTCGATTTGGCGAAGAAAATCGTATTTTGACATTCAAAATCCTAGTTTGACATTCGATTTGGCGAAGAAAATCGTAGTTTGACATTCAAAATCCTAGTTTGACATTCGATTTGGCGAAGAAAATCGTATTTTGACATTCAAAATCCTAGTTTGACATTCGATTTGGCGAAGAAAATCGTATTTTGACATTCAAAATCCTAGTTTGACATTCGATTTGGCGAAGAAAATCGTATTTTGACATTCAAAATCCTAGTTTGACATTCGATTTGGCGAAGAAAATCGTAGTTTGACATTCAAAATCCTAGTTTGACATTCGATTTAGCGCTGAATATCGTATTTTGACATTCAAAATCCTAGTTTGACATTCGATTTGGCGAAGAAAATCGTATTTTGACATTCAAAATCCTAGTTTGACATTCGATTTGGTGAAGAAAATCGTAGTTTGACATTCAAAATCCTAGTTTGACATTCGATTTGGCAAAGAAAATCGTATTTTGACATTCAAAATCCTAGTTTGACATTCGATTTGGCGAAGAAAATCGTATTTTGACATTCAAAATCCTAGTTTGACATTCGATTTGGCGAAGAAAATCGTAGTTTGACATTCAAAATCCTAGTTTGACATTCGATTTGGCGAAGAAAATCGTAGTTTGAAATTCAAAATCCTAGTTTGACATTCGATTTGGCGCTGAATATCGTATTTTGACATTCAAAATCCTAGTTTGACATTCGATTTGGCGAAGAAAATCGTATTTTGACATTCAAAATCCTAGTTTGACATTCGATTTGGCGAAGAAAATCGTAGTTTGACATTCAAAATCCTAGTTTGACATTCGATTTGGCGAAGAAAATCGTAGTTTGACATTCAAAATCCTAGTTTGACATTCGATTTGGCGCTGAATATCGTATTTTGACATTCAAAATCCTAGTTTGACATTCGATTTGGCGAAGAAAATCGTATTTTGACATTCAAAATCCTAGTTTGACATTCGATTTGGCGAAGAAAATCGTAGTTTGACATTCAAAATCCTAGTTTGACATTCGATTTGGCGCTGAATATCGTATTTTGACATTCAAAATCCTAGTTTGACATTCGATTTGGCGAAGAAAATCGTATTTTGACATTCAAAATCCTAGTTTGACATTCGATTTGGTGAAGAAAATCGTAGTTTGACATTCAAAATCCTAGTTTGACATTCGATTTGGCAAAGAAAATCGTATTTTGACATTCAAAATCCTAGTTTGACATTCGATTTGGCGAAGAAAATCGTATTTTGACATTCAAAATCCTAGTTTGACATTCGATTTGGCGAAGAAAATCGTAGTTTGACATTCAAAATCCTAGTTTGACATTCGATTTGGCGAGGAAAATCGTAGTTTGAAATTCAAAATCCTAGTTTGACATTCGATTTGGCGCTGAATATCGTATTTTGACATTCAAAATCCTAGTTTGACATTCGATTTGGCGAAGAAAATCGTATTTTGACATTCAAAATCCTAGTTTGACATTCGATTTGGCGAAGAAAATCGTAGTTTGACATTCAAAATCCTTGTTTGACATTCGATTTGGCGAAGAAAATCGTATTTTGACATTCAAAATCCTAGTTTGACATTCGATTTGGCGAAGAAAATCGTATTTTGACATTCAAAATCCTAGTTTGACATTCGATTTGGCGAAGAAAATCGTAGTTTGACATTTAAAATCCTAGTTTGACATTCGATTTGGCGAAGAAAATCGTATTTTGACATTCAAAATCCTAGTTTGACATTCGATTTGGCGAAGAAAATCGTAGTTTGACATTCAAAATCCTAGTTTGACATTCGATTTGGCGAAGAAAATCGTAGTTTGACATTCAAAATCCTTGTTTGACATTCGATTTGGCGCTGAATATCGTATTTTGACATTCAAAATCCTAGTTTGACATTCGATTTGGCGAAGAAAATCGTATTTTGACATTCAAAATCCTAGTTTGACATTCGATTTGGCGAAGAAAATCGTAGTTTGACATTCAAAATCCTAGTTTGACATTCGATTTGGCGAAGAAAATCGTATTTTGACATTCAAAATCCTAGTTTGACATTCGATTTGGCGAAGAAAATCGTATTTTGACATTCAAAATCCTAGTTTGACATTCGATTTGGCGTAGAAAATCGTATTTTGACATTCAAAATCCTAGTTTGACATTCGATTTGGCGAAGAAAATCGTAGTTTGACTTTCAAAATCCTAGTTTGACATTCGATTTGGCGAAGAAAATCGTAGTTTGACATTCAAAATCCTTGTTTGACATTCGATTTGGCGCTGAATATCGTATTTTGACATTCAAAATCCTAGTTTGACATTCGATTTGGCGAAGAAAATCGTATTTTGACATTCAAAATCCTAGTTTGACATTCGATTTGGCGAAGAAAATCGTAGTTTGACATTCAAAATCCTAGTTTGACATTCGATTTGGCGAAGAAAATCGTATTTTGACATTCAAAATCCTAGTTTGACATTCGATTTGGAGCTGAATATCGTATTTTGACATTCAAAATTCTAGTTTGACATTCGATTTGGCGAAGAAAATCGTATTTTGACATTCAAAATCCTAGTTTGACATTCGATTTGGCGAAGAAAATCGTATTTTGACATTCAAAATCCTAGTTTGACATTCGATTTGGCGAAGAAAATCGTAGTTTGACATTCAAAATCCTAGTTTGACATTCGATTTGGCGAAGAATATCGTATTTTGACATTCAAAATCCTAGTTTGACATTCGATTTGGCGAAGAAAATCGTATTTTGACATTCAAAATCCTAGTTTGACATTCGATTTGGCGAAGAAAATCGTATTTTGACATTCAAAATCCTAGTTTGACATTCGATTTGGCGAAGAAAATCGTATTTTGACATTCAAAATCCTAGTTTGACATTCGATTTGGCGAAGAAAATCGTAGTTTGACATTCAAAATCCTAGTTTGACATTCGATTTGGCGAAGAAAATCGTAGTTTGACATTCAAAATCCTAGTTTGACATTCGATTTGGCGCTGAATATCGTATTTTGACATTCAAAATCCTAGTTTGACATTCGATTTGGCGAAGAAAATCGTATTTTGACATTCAAAATCCTAGTTTGACATTCGATTTGGCGAAGAAAATCGTAGTTTGACATTCAAAATCCTAGTTTGACATTCGATTTGGCGAAGAAAATCGTAGTTTGACATTAAAAATCCTAGTTTGACATTCGATTTTTCGAAGAAAATCGTATTTTGACATTCAAAATCCTAGTTTGACATTCGATTTGGCGAAGAAAATCGTAGTTTGACATTCAAAATCCTAGTTTGACATTCGATTTGGCGACGAAAATCGTAGTTTGACATTCAAAATCCTTGTTTGACATTCGATTTGGCGCTGAATATCGTATTTTGACATTCAAAATCCTAGTTTGACATTCGATTTGGCGAAGAAAATCGTATTTTGACATTCAAAATCCTAGTTTGACATTCGATTTGGCGAAGAAAATCCTTGTTTGACATTCAAAATCCTAGTTTGACATTCGATTTGGCGAAGAAAATCGAATTTTGACATTCAAAATCCTAGTTTGACATTCGATTTGGCGAAGAAAATCGTATTTTGACATTCAAAATCCTAGTTTGACATTCGATTTGGCGAAGAAAATCGTAGTTTGACTTTCAAAATCCTAGTTTGACATTCGATTTGGCGAAGAAAATCGTAGTTTGACATTCAAAATCCTAGTTTGACATTCGATTTGGCGCTGAATATCGTATTTTGACATTCACAATCCTAGTTTGACATTCGATTTGGCGAAGAAAATCGTAGTTTGACATTCAAAATCCTAGTTTGACATTCGATTTGGCGCTGAATATCGTATTTTGACATTCAAAATCCTAGTTTGACATTCGATTTGGCGAAGAAAATCGTATTTTGACATTCAAAATCCTAGTTTGACATTCGATTTGGCGAAGAAAATCGTAGTTTGACATTCAAAATCCTAGTTTGACATTCGATTTGGCGAAGAAAATCGTATTTTGGCATTCAAAATCCCAGTTTGACATTCGATTTGGCGAAGAAAATCGTATTTTGACATTCAAAATCCTAGTTTGACATTCGATTTGGCGAAGAAAATCGTTGTTTGACTTTCAAAATCCTAGTTTGACATTCGATTTGGCGAAGAAAATCGTAGTTTGACATTCAAAATCCTAGTTTGACATTCGATTTGGCGCTGAATATCGTATTTTGACATTCAAAATCCTAGTTTGACATTCGATTTGGCGAAGAAAATCGTATTTTGACATTCAAAATCCTAGTTTGACATTCGATTTGGCGAAGAAAATCGTATTTTGACATTCAAAATCCTAGTTTGACATTCGATTTGGCGAAGAAAATCGTATTTTGACATTCAAAATCCTAGTTTGACATTCGATTTGGCGAAGAAAATCGTATTTTGACAGTCAAAATCCTAGTTTGACATTCGATTTGGCGAAGAAAATCGTAGTTTGACATTCAAAATCCTAGTTTGACATTCGATTTGGCGAAGAAAATCGTATTTTGACATTCAAAATCCTAGTTTGACATTCGATTTGGCGCTGAATATCGTATTTTGACATTCAAAATCCTAGTTTGACTTTCGATTTGGCGAAGAAAATCGTATTTTGACATTCAAAATCCTAGTTTGACATTCGATTTGGCGAAGAAAATCGTAGTTTGACTTTCAAAATCCTAGTTTGACATTCGATTTGGCGCTGAATATCGTATTTTGACATTCAAAATCCTAGTTTGACATTCGATTTGGCGAAGAAAATCGTATTTTGACATTCAAAATCCTAGTTTGACATTCGATTTGGCGAAGAAAATCGTATTTTGACATTCAAAATCCTATTTTGACATTCGATTTGGCGAAGAAAATCGTATTTTGACATTCAAAATCCTAGTTTGACATTCGATTTGGCGCTGAATATCGTATTTTGACATTCAAAATTCTAGTTGACATTCGATTTGGCGAAGAAAATCGTATTTTGACATTCAAAATTCTAGTTTGACATTCGATTTGGCGCTGAATATCGTATTTTGACATTCAAAATCCTAGTTTGACATTCGATTTGGCGAAGAAAATCGTATTTTGACATTCAAAATCCTAGTTTGACATTCGATTTGGCGAAGAAAATCGTAGTTTGACATTCAAAATCCTAGTTTGACATTCGATTTGGCGAAGAATATCGTATTTTGACATTCAAAATCCTAGTTTGACATTCGATTTGGCGAAGAAAATCGTATTTTGACATTCAAAATCCTAGTTTGACATTCGATTTGGCGAAGAAAATCGTAGTTTGACATTCAAAATCCTAGTTTGACATTCGATTTGGCGAAGAAAATCGTAGTTTGACATTCAAAATCCTAGTTTGACATTCGATTTGGCGCTGAATATCGTATTTTGACATTCAAAATCCTAGTTTGACATTCGATTTGGCGCTGAATATCGTATTTTGACATTCAAAATCCTAGTTTGACATTCGATTTGGCGAAGAAAATCGTATTTTGACATTCAAAATCCTAGTTTGACATTCGATTTGGCGAAGAAAATCGTAGTTTGACATTCAAAATCCTAGTTTGACATTCGATTTGGCGAAGAAAATCGTATTTTGACATTCAAAATCCTATTTTGACATTCGATTTGGCGAAGAAAATCGTATTTTGACATTCAAAATCCTATTTTGACATTCGATTTGGCGAAGAAAATCGTATTTTGACATTCAAAATCCTAGTTTGACATTCGATTTGGCGCTGAATATCGTATTTTGACATTCAAAATTCTAGTTTGACATTCGATTTGGCGAAGAAAATCGTATTTTGACTTTCAAAATTCTAGTTTGACATTCGATTTGGCGCTGAATATCGTATTTTGACATTCAAAATCCTAGTTTGACATTCGATTTGGCGAAGAAAATCGTATTCTGACATTCAAAATCCTAGTTTGACATTCGATTTGGCGAAGAAAATCGTAGTTTGACATTCAAAATCCTAGTTTGACATTCGATTTGGCGAAGAAAATCGTATTTTGACATTCAAAATCCTAGTTTGACATTCGATTTGGCGAAGAAAATCGTATTTTGACATTCAAAATCCTAGTTTGACATTCGATTTGGCGAAGAAAATCGTATTTTGACATTCAAAATCCTAGTTTGACATTCGATTTGGCGAAGAAAATCGTAGTTTGACATTCAAAATCCTAGTTTGACATTCGATTTGGCGAAGAAAATCGTAGTTTGACATTCAAAATCCTAGTTTGACATTCGATTTGGCGCTGAATATCGTATTTTGACATTCAAAATCCTAGTTTGACATTCGATTTGGCGCTGAATATCGTATTTTGACATTCAAAATCCTAGTTTGACATTCGATTTGGCGAAGAAAATCGTATTTTGACATTCAAAATCCTAGTTTGACATTCGATTTGGCGAAGAAAATCGTAGTTTGACATTCAAAATCCTAGTTTGACATTCGATTTGGCGAAGAAAATCGTATTTTGACATTCAAAATCCTAGTTTGACATTCGATTTGGCGAAGAAAATCGTATTTTGACATTCAAAATCCTAGTTTGACATTCGATTTGGCGAAGAAAATCGCAGTTTGACATTCAAAATCCTAGTTTGACATTCGATTTGGCGCTGAATATCGTATTTTGACATTCAAAATCCTAGTTTGACATTCGATTTGGCGAAGAAAATCGTATTTTGACATTCAAAATCCTAGTTTGACATTCGATTTGGCGAAGAAAATCGTATTTTGACATTCAAAATCCTAGTTTGACATTCGATTTGGCGAAGAAAATCGTATTTTGACATTCAAAATCCTAGTTTGACATTCGATTTGGCGAAGAAAATCGTAGTTTGACATTCAAAATCCTAGTTTGACATTCGATTTGGCGAAGAAAATCGTAGTTTGACATTCAAAATCCCAGTTTGACATTCGATTTGGCGCTGAATATCGTATTTTGACATTCAAAATCCTAGTTTGACATTCGATTTGGCGAAGAAAATCGTATTTTGACATTCAAAATCCTAGTTTGACATTCGATTTGGCGCTGAATATCGTATTTTGACATTCAAAATCCTAGTTTGACTTTCGATTTGGCGAAGAAAATCGTATTTTGACATTCAAAATCCTAGTTTGACATTCGATTTGGCGAAGAAAATCGTAGTTTGACATTCAAAATCCTAGTTTGACATTCGATTTGGCGCTGAATATCGTATTTTGACATTCAAAATCCTAGTTTGACATTCGATTTGGCGAAGAAAATCGTATTTTGACATTCAAAATCCTAGTTTGACATTCGATTTGGCGAAGAAAATCGTATTTTGACATTCAAAATCCTAGTTTGACATTCGATTTGGCGAAGAAAATCGTATTTTGACATTCAAAATCCTAGTTTGACATTCGATTTGGCGAAGAAAATCGTAGTTTGACATTCAAAATCCTAGTTTGACATTCGATTTGGCGAAGAAAATCGTAGTTTGACATTCAAAATCCTTGTTTGACATTCGATTTGGCGCTGAATATCGTATTTTGACATTCAAAATCCTAGTTTGACATTCGATTTGGCGAAGAAAATCGTATTTTGACATTCAAAATCCTAGTTTGACATTCGATTTGGCGAAGAAAATCGTATTTTGACATTCAAAATCCTAGTTTGACATTCGATTTGGCGAAGAAAATCGTAGTTTGACATTCAAAATCCTAGTTTGACTTTCGATTTGGCGAAGAAAATCGTAGTTTGACATTCAAAATCCTAGTTTGACATTCGATTTGGCGCTGAATATCGTATTTTGACATTTAAAATCCTAGTTTGACATTCGATTTGGCGAAGAAAATCGTATTTTGACATTCAAAATCCTAGTTTGACATTCGATTTGGCGAAGAAAATCGTATTTTGACATTCAAAATCCTAGTTTGACATTCGATTTGGCGAAGAAAATCGTATTTTGACATTCAAAATCCTAGTTTGACATTCGATTTGGCGAAGAAAATCGTATTTTGACATTCAAAATCCTAGTTTGACATTCGATTTGGCGAAGAAAATCGTAGTTTGACATTCAAAATCCTAGTTTGACTTTCGATTTGGCGAAGAAAATCGTAGTTTGACATTCAAAATCCTAGTTTGACATTCGATTTGGCGCTGAATATCGTATTTTGACATTTAAAATCCTAGTTTGACATTCGATTTGGCGAAGAAAATCGTAGTTTGACATTCAAAATCCTAGTTTGACATTCGATTTGGCGAAGAAAATCGTATTTTGACATTCAAAATCCTAGTTTGACATTCGATTTGGCGCTGAATATCGTATTTTGACATTCAAAATCCTAGTTTGACATTCGATTTGGCGAAGAAAATGGTATTTTGACATTCAAAATCCTAGTTTGACATTCGATTTGGCGAAGAAAATCGTAGTTTGACATTCAAAATCCTAGTTTGACATTCGATTTGGCGAAGAAAATCGTATTTTGACATTCAAAATCCTAGTTTGACATTCGATTTTGCGAAGAAAATCGTATTTTGACATTCAAAATCCTAGTTTGACATTCGATTTGGCGAAGAAAATCGTAGTTTGACATTCAAAATCCTAGTTTGACATTCGATTTTGCGAAAAAAATCGTAGTTTGACATTCAAAATCCTAGTTTGACATTCGATTTGGCGCTGAATATCGTATTTTGACATTCAAAATCCTAGTTTGACATTCGATTTGGCGAAGAAAATCGTATTTTGACATTCAAAATCCTAGTTTGACATTCGATTTGGCGAAGAAAATCGTATTTTGACATTCAAAATCCTAGTTTGACATTCGATTTGGCGAAGAAAATCGTAGTTTGACATTCAAAATCCTAGTTTGACATTCGATTTGGCGCTGAATATCGTATTTTGACATTCAAAATCCTAGTTTGACATTCGATTTGGCGAAGAAAATCGTAGTTTGACATTCAAAATCCTAGTTTGACATTCGATTTGGCGAAGAAAATCGTAGTTTGACATTCAAAATCCTAGTTTGACATTCGAATTGGGCCCGAATATCGTATTTTGAAATTCAAAATCCTATTCTGACATTATATTTGGCTGTACTGGGCCCCTTTGAGCGTGACCTTGATCCCCAAGGTCAAAGGTCAAAAAGTAGGACATGGGCATATCTTCTAAACCGTTGGGAGTTACACTTCTGAAACTTGGTCATTGGATGGTCCTTGGAATTTAGAGTGTACTGGGCCCCTTTGAGCGTGACCTTGATCCTCAAGGTCAAAGGTCAAAAAGTAGTACATGGTCATATCTTCTAAACCGTTGGAATAACACTTCTGAAACTTGGTCATTGGATGGTCCTTGGAATGTAGAATGTACTGGGCCCCTTTGAGTGCATGCTTGGCACCAAGGTCAAAGGTCAAAAAGTAGGACATGGTCATATCTTCTAAACCGTTGGCGTTACACTTTTGAAATTTGGTCATTGGATAGTCCTTGAAATGTAGGGTGTACTGGGCCCCTTTGAGTATGACTTTGACCCCCAAGGTCAAAGGTCAACAACTAGGACATGTTGATATCTTCTAAACCGTTGGAGTTACACTCCTGAAACTTGGTCATTAGATGGTCCTTAGAATGTCGAGTGTACTGGGCCCTTTTGAGTGTGACTTTGATCTCCAAAGTCACGGGTCAAAAAGGAGGACATGGTCATATCTTCTTAACCGGTGGAGTTACACTTCTGAAACTTGGCCATTGGATTGTCATTGGAATGTATGGTGTACTGGGCCCCTTTAAGTGTGACCTTGACCCCCAAGGTCAAAGGTCAAAAAGCTGGCCATGGTCAGATCTTCTAAACCTTTGGAGTTACAATTCTGAAACTTGGTCATTGGATGGTCTTTGGAATTCGGAGTGTAGTATCCAAATTATGATTTGACCCCCCCCCCCCCCCCTAGGGTTATGTAGAGCCGATCGTCCGCTTCAGAAGGGCGAAATTGTGTTTTGTATTTAACAGAGAGAGAGAGAGAGAGAGAGAGAGAGAGAGAGAGAGAGAGTTCAACAAATATAGTAACGTAACAACACAAAGGACACACTCAAATGAGTCGTCCTCGTCCACCGGGGACTGAAGAAATAGATGAGCTACATGATGCTCCCACGCAGAGCTGAATCCGACCGCATACGAATACTGGTAAACCGCTTAGACGATCTAAGCCTGCCCAGGCAAAGCGGTACGGACCATGCTTATAAACATCGGACGACAGGCTTTTAGACGTCATTTTATCTCAATGTCGGGTAAAACTCACACAAAATCGGAAACAACGCCTCCAAAATGACCTATATTAAGTCCCCACCCATCGAGGCTTAAAGAAATATATGGGCTGCACGATGCTTCCACGCAGAGCTGATCGCGACCGAACATTAGTACTGGTAATCTGCTTAGAAGGCCTAAGCCTGCCCAGGAAAACTGCTGCGAGTCGGCCCGACCATGCATATAAACCCTTTTGGTTTTATATGACGGCAGGGATTGAGAAGTCATTTCATCTCAATTTTGGGTAGAAGTCTCACAAAATGGGAAGCAACGTCTTCAAAATGACCTAAATAGTGTTGACGGGGACGTTAAACCTCAAATCAAACACAATGACCTATACAGTGTTGACGGGGACGTTAAACCTCAAATCAAACAAAACAAAACACTCCAATGCGGTGTCTGATTATGCTCGTTGATTATAGATGATTTTCTAGTGTTCGTTCGAACCAGACTTTTTGTCCGAATCCTTGACCAACGTCTAAGCAACGTCGCATCAACATGAACACGAATACGACGCTGCAAAGAAGATAAAGTTTTAACTTGACAAATTCATATATTTAAGGTCAATGTCACCCAAATCAAATAAAATATTTTAAGTGGCAATGATATATCGAACCAAGTTCGACCAAATTTCATCTAAGGCGGTCCATAAAGTATGTTCTATAAAAAGTCTATCCTTTGAAATCAAGGAAGACATCGCAGAACTGAAATTATCATCACGAAAGCACGCCTATATAATTTTGACCCCCTTGAACCACACTTTTATACAGCAAAACTGGGGTATATAGGGTTAAACGCTATTTTTTCTTATTTATGATAAAAAAAAAACTTAGATTCTGGGTACTCGATAGAACCGCCCCATCGAGTCGGTTTTATCGAGTCCCCGCAATCTAGGTTTCGAGCAGAAATAAGAAAAATATCAGAATTTTCAAAAGAAAAGTTATTTCTTTTGGATTTAAATTTCCAATACATTTAGACAGGGCCTGTTTTCGTAATGGAAGTGTGTATGTTTCCTTGGGCAGACTAGCCATTTAGGCCTCATAAGTGACCCTCCGATATATTAAACATTCAACAGTGGCAACAATGATCCCAAAGGACAAGAAAATATAAATTACGCTATGATGTAGGATAGGGTGACTTTTTTACGTCTGCCTTAACACCAGCTGCAGTGACGTACTATATAAAGATTATCATACGCATTTTTTTCATATTATACCCCATATGAGCTCGAGGGTTGATGTGGGGTATGATATGCAATATGCCTTTTCGCAATACGAAAACACCCCTCTTACCCCCCTTGAACCTTAGGTTTACATAGGTAAAACCATGGGGGTTACAGGAGTATACATTATTTCTTCTTTTCTTATTTATCCTCTAAATCAGAGATTGTGGGTACTCGATAGAGCACCTCGTCGAGGCGGTTCTATCGAACCCCGCAATCTATGTTTTGAGAAGAAATAAAAAAAAAATATTACGCCGAAAAAAAATGACAACACACATCTTTTATACAGCATCTCATTTAGAGGTTGGCCTGACGTTGCATCGACGTTGCAGTGTGGTTATGTAGGTCGCGATCCAATTTCAACAAAAATACAACGTCTCTACAACGTCGCATTCTGACCTTGAACTGACATCGCAGTTACAACGTTGTATCGATGTTGTGTTGTGTTGTTTGCGACCTAAATACAAACAAATACCAATGTTGATCCGATGTCAGGCGTTTGCTTGGAAAATATCCTAAATCATTAAAATAGTGTTATTTGGCCATTAAATCTAAATTTAAACAAAAATAATTAAATGGAGGCCTCGCTTATGTGGTCCGGCCTCGGTAGCTCAGTCGGGTGCGCGTCTGACTGGCGATGAGGAGGACGTTGGTTCGATTCTAGCCGGGGTCTACAGCATTCTTTCGTGGAAGTTGATCATGAAATATTTTATACCGCCATTATCTCCCTTTCGCTGATTCAAGAAGGGCAGTTGTCAATTCTCGTTCTGGCGAAAGAATGTCCTCACGGACTACGCTCCAGGTTAGTTCACTGCAGAGGAGTCAAGATATTCACCAAAGGACTAGTACGGACTCCGTCTCGTTTAAATTCAATGGAAACTTCACCTCAGATGAGGCTTAAGTTGAGTTCAGCGGAAACTTTGCCTCTGGTGAGTTCTCTGGAGACTTCGCCTTAGGCAAGTATCTTATGTGTTCATGTCAAGTGAGTAAGTTCGCTCTATCAAGCAGAGGTGGGGAGGACATAATTTTGGTGCGAATTCCGTTTGCATCGGTGTTGGCGTCAGTGAACCCTGTGTTAACCAATGTGAAGCCTACATGGTGGCATTGCTGTGTTGAAGGATTTCATTTTAAAGGAAAAAAGTCCCAAAACTGTCACTTTTGAGTAAAACACACTGTTTTCTCCGTTTCGCTAGATCCGCCTTCTAATATAGATAAATTACAGTTAAAGGCAACGTTGAGAACGTCCCAGCGTTTTTCTCCGTCATCGGCATCGGTATCCGTATTCTGTATTGGTGGTAAATGTCTAAGAAAGAAATGATGGATTTTGATAAAATTTTGCATATGAATTGATATTGACAATGTCTAGCTTGGGATTGTTGCACTGCTTTTCGCGTCAATTTTCAACAGAGTTATGGCCTTAGAATGATGCCAGAAAATGATTTCCGCTCAACATATATCTTAAGAAAGAAATGATTGATTTTAATCAGATTTTGCATAAGAATTGATATCGACAACCTCTAGCTTGGGATTGTTACACAGCTTTTAGCGTCAATTTTCAAAAGAGTTACGGCCCTTGAAGGATGCCAGAAAGTTGTTTCCATTTGATATCTTAAGAAAGAAATGATAGATTTTGATAAAATTTTGCATATGAATTGATGCTTGGGATTGTTACACGGCTTTTGCGTTAATTTTCAACAGAGTTATGGCCCTTGAATGATGCCAGAAAATGGTTTCCACTCAATATCATAAGAAAGAAATGATAAATTTTGATCATATTTGGTATATGAATTTATATTAACAAGATCTAACTTGGGATTGTTAAGCGGCATTTTGCATCTATTTTCAGCAGAATTATGGTCCTTGAATGACATCAAATATTTACTTCAGTACAATATTTTGAGAAAGAAATGATGAATTTTGATCGAAATTTGTATGTGAATTTATATTGACAAAATATAGCTTGGGATTGTTACATGGCATTTTGCGTCAATTTTCAGCAGAGTAATGGCCCATGAATTATGTCAGAAATTTGTTTCCGCTCAATATCTTGAAAACACATTAATGGATTTTCATCAATTTTTGCATATGAACTGATATTGACAACCTCTAGCTTGGGGTTATTACACAGCTCAATTTTGCGTCAATTTTCAACAGCGTTATGGTCCTTGCCCGATGCCAGAAAGTCTAATTAATTTTGATCATATTTATATGTGAATTTATATCAACAAGAGTTAGCTTTGGATTGTCATGCCAAATTTTGTCTCTATTTTTAACAGAGTTATGACCCCTGAATGGCATCAAAAATTCGTTTCTGCTCGATATCTTGAGAAAAGAAATGATGAATTTTGAACTAATTTGGTATGTGAATTGATGTTGACCAAATATAGCTTGGGATTTTTACATGCCATTGTACTATTGCGGGGGGGGGGGGGGGTATTTAGTAAGCCCTGCTTACTGACATCTAGTTGGTCCTGAAGCGCTCACCTAACAGCTCAAGATCTGAAGGGGTAAGGGACACCCTGGGATCCCAAGATCCATGTCTCTTGGTCATGAATCGCTCACCAGAAGAAGAAGAAGAAGAAGAAGAAGAAGAAGAAGAAGAAGAAGAAGAAGAAGAAGAAGAAGAAGAAGAAAGTAGTAAAACTAGATATTATGCAATTGATGAAATGAGGGAGTGGGGCATGCCCCCGTTGTACACTCTAGGGTCCAAAGATCCATGCCTCTAAATGGCCCTTATCATAATGAACAAGAATATATATGGTTTAAGGGTGGGTATCTGAACGGTTTCAGAGATATTAAGCATTTTACCATACATGGGCATGGCGGCAATCTTGGTCATGTGACCTGGACCCAAAATGGTCTCCGGATTAAATGTCCCTTATCATAAGGAACAAGAATATATATGGCTTATGGGTGGGGATCTGAACCGTTTCCGAGATATTAAGCATTTTACCATATATGGGCACGGCAGCCATCTTGGTCATGTGACTTGGACCAAAAATGGCCCCCACTAAATGCTCCTTATCATAAGGAGCCAGAAAATATATGGTTTAGGGGTGGTATTCTTAACCGTTTGTAAGATATCATGCATTTTCACTTTTTCCCATATAAATGCCTATGTGACCAAATTTGGCGTTGGCAAAAATAGGTCAAGGTCATCCCAGGGTCACCATTTATGCAATTTATAATGGGCCAATGTCCCACATGCTACATACCAAGTCTAATGCAAATCGGCCCAGTGGTTCCGGAGAAGAAGATTTTAGAAGGTTTTTTTACCATATATGGGCATGGCGGTCATCTTGGTCGTGTGACCTGGACCACAAAATACGATTTTCTTCGCCAAATCGAATGTCAAACTAGGATTTTGAATGTCAAAATACGATTTTCTTCGCCAAATCGAATGTCAAACTAGGATTTTGAATGTCAAAATACGATTTTCTTCGCCAAATCGAATGTCAAACTAGAATTTTGAATGTCAAAATACGATATTCAGCGCCAAATCGAATGTCAAACTAGGATTTTGAATGTCAAAATACGATTTTCTTCGCCAAATCGAATGTCAAACTAGAATTTTGAATGTCAAAATACGATATTCAGCGCCAAATCGAATGTCAAACTAGGATTTTGAATGTCAAAATACGATTTTCGTCGCCAAATCGAATGTCAAACTAGGATTTTGAATGTCAAAATACGATATTCAGCGCCAAATCGAATGTCAGACTAGGATTTTGAATGTCAAAATACGATATTCAGCGCCAAATCGAATGTCAAACTAGGATTTTGAATGTCAAACTACGATTTTCTTCGCCAAATCGAATGTCAAACTAGGATTTTGAATGTCAAACTACGATTTTCTTCGCCAAATCGAATGTCAAACTAGGATTTTGAATGTCAAAATACGATTTTCTTCGCCAAATCGAATGTCAAACTAGGATTTTGAATGTCAAAATACGATATTCAGCGCCAAATCGAATGTCAAACTAGGATTTTGAATGTCAAACTACGATTTTCTTCGCCAAATCGAATGTCAAACTAGGATTTTGAATGTCAAAATACGATTTTCTTCGCCAAATCGAATGTCAAACTAGGATTTTGAATGTCAAAATACGATATTCAGCGCCAAATCGAATGTCAAACTAGGATTTTGAATGTCAAACTACGATTTTCTTCGCCAAATCGAATGTCAAACTAGGATTTTGAATGTCAAAATACGATTTTCTTCGCCAAATCGAATGTCAAACTAGGATTTTGAATGTCAAAATACGATTTTCTTCGCCAAATCGAATGTCAAACTAGGATTTTGAATGTCAAAATACGATATTCAGCGCCAAATCGAATGTCAAACTAGAATTTTGAATGTCAAAATACGATTTTCTTCGACAAATCGAATGTCAACTAGAATTTTGAATGTCAAAATACGATATTCAGCGCCAAATCGAATGTCAAACTAGGATTTTGAATGTCAAAATACGATTTTCTTCGCCAAATCGAATGTCAAAATAGGATTTTGAATGTCAAAATACGATTTTCTTCGCCAAATCGAATGTCAAAATAGGATTTTGAATGTCAAAATACGATTTTCTTCGCCAAATCGAATGTCAAACTAGGATTTTGAATGTCAAACTACGATTTTCTTCGCCAAATCGAAAGTCAAACTAGGATTTTGAATGTCAAAATACGATATTCAGCGCCAAATCGAATGTCAAACTAGGATTTTGAATGTCAAAATACGATTTTCTTCGCCAAATCGAATGTCAAACTAGGATTTTGAATGTCAAAATACGATTTTCTTCGCCAAATCGAATGTCAAACTAGGATTTTGAATGTCAAAATACGATTTTCTTCGCCAAATCGAATGTCAAACTAGGATTTTGAATGTCAAAATACGATATTCAGCGCCAAATCGAATGTCAAACTAGGATTTTGAATGTCAAACTACGATTTTCTTCGCCAAATCGAATGTCAAACTAGGATTTTGAATGTCAAACTACGATTTTCTTCGCCAAATCGAATGTCAAACTAGGATTTTGAATGTCAAAATACGATTTTCTTCGCCAAATCGAATGTCAAACTAGGATTTTGAATGTCAAAATACGATATTCAGCGCCAAATCGAATGTCAAACTAGGATTTTGAATGTCAAACTACGATTTTCTTCGCCAAATCGAATGTCAAACTAGGATTTTGAATGTCAAAATACGATATTCAGCGCCAAATCGAATGTCAAACTAGGATTTTGAATGTCAAAATACGATTTTCTTCGCCAAATCGAATGTCAAACTAGGATTTTGAAAGTCAAACTACGATTTTCTTCGCCAAATCGAATGTCAAACTAGGATTTTGAATGTCAAAATACGATTTTCTTCGCCAAATCGAATGTCAAACTGGGATTTTGAATGTCAAAATACGATTTTCTTCGCCAAATCGAATGTCAAACTAGGATTTTGAATGTCAAAATACGATTTTCTTCGCCAAATCGAATGTCAAACTAGGATTTTGAATGTCAAAATACGATTTTCTTCGCCAAATCGAATGTCAAACTAGGATTTTGAATGTCAAAATACGATATTCAGCGCCAAATCGAATGTCAAACTAGGATTTTGAATGTCAAACTACGATTTTCTTCGCCAAATCGAATGTCAAACTAGGATTTTGAATGTCAAAATACGATATTCAGCGCCAAATCGAATGTCAAACTAGGATTTTGAATGTCAAACTACGATTTTCTTCGCCAAATCGAATGTCAAACTAGGATTTTGAAAGTCAAACTACGATTTTCTTCGCCAAATCGAATGTCAAACTAGGATTTTGAATGTCAAAATACGATTTTCTTCGCCAAATCGAATGTCAAACTAGGATTTTGAATGTCAAAATACGATTTTCTTCGCCAAATCGAATGTCAAACTAGGATTTTGAATGTCAAACTACGATTTTCTTCGCCAAATCGAATGTCAAACTAGGATTTTGAATGTCAAAATACGATTTTCTTCGCCAAATCGAATGTCAAACTAGGATTTTGAATGTAAAAAAATACGATATTCAGCGCCAAATCGAATGTCAAACAAGGATTTTGAATGTCAAACTACGATTTTCGTCGCCAAATCGAATGTCAAACTAGGATTTTGAATGTCAAAATACGATTTTCTTCGCCAAATCGAATGTCAAACTAGGATTTTGAATGTCAAAATACGATTTTCTTCGCCAAATCGAATGTCAAACTAGGATTTTTAATGTCAAACTACGATTTTCTTCGCCAAATCGAATGTCAAACTAGGATTTTGAATGTCAAACTACGATTTTCTTCGCCAAATCGAATGTCAAACTAGGATTTTGAATGTCAAAATACGATTTTCTTCGCCAAATCGAATGTCAAACTAGGATTTTGAATGTCAAAATACGATATTCAGCGCCAAATCGAATGTCAAACTAGGATTTTGAATTTCAAACTACGATTTTCTTCGCCAAATCGAATGTCAAACTAGGATTTTGAATGTCAAACTACGATTTTCTTCGCCAAATCGAATGTCAAACTAGGATTTTGAATGTCAAAATACGATTTTCTTCGCCAAATCGAATGTCAAACTAGGATTTTGAATGTCAAAATACGATTTTCTTCGCCAAATCGAATGTCAAACTAGGATTTTGAATGTCAAACTACGATTTTCTTCACCAAATCGAATGTCAAACTAGGATTTTGAATGTCAAAATACGATTTTCTTCGCCAAATCGAATGTCAAACTAGGATTTTGAATGTCAAAATACGATATTCAGCGCCAAATCGAATGTCAAACTAGGATTTTGAATGTCAAACTACGATTTTCTTCGCCAAATCGAATGTCAAACTAGGATTTTGAATGTCAAAATACGATTTTCTTCGCCAAATCGAATGTCAAACTAGGATTTTGAATGTCAAAATACGATATTCAGCGCCAAATCGAATGTCAAACTAGGATTTTGAATGTCAAACTACGATTTTCTTCGCCAAATCGAATGTCAAACTAGGATTTTGAATGTCAAAATACGATTTTCTTCGCCAAATCGAATGTCAAACTAGGATTTTGAATGTCAAAATACGATATTCAGCGCCAAATCGAATGTCAAACTAGGATTTTGAATGTCAAACTACGATTTTCTTCGCCAAATCGAATGTCAAACTAGGATTTTGAATGTCAAAGTACGATTTTCTTCGCCAAATCGAATGTCAAACTAGGATTTTGAATGTCAAAATACGATTTTCTTCGCCAAATCGAATGTCAAACTAGGATTTTGAATGTCAAAATACGATTTTCTTCGCCAAATCGAATGTCAAACTAGGATTTTGAATGTCAAACTACGATTTTCTTCGCAAAATCGAATGTCAAACTAGGATTTTGAATGTCAAAATACGATTTTCTTCGCCAAATCGAATGTCAAACTAGGATTTTGAATGTCAAAATACGATTTTCTCCGCCAAATCGAATGTCAAACTAGGATTTTGAATGTCAAACTACGATTTTCTTCGCCAAATCGATTGTCAAACTAGGATTTTGAATGTCAAAATACGATTTTCTTCGCCAAATCGAATGTAAAACTAGGATTTTGAATGTCAAAATACGATATTCAGCGCCAAATCGAATGTCAAACTAGGATTTTGAATGTCAAACTACGATTTTCTTCGCCAAATCGGATGTCAAATTAGGATTTTGAATGTCAAACTACGATTTTCTTCGCCAAATCGAATGTCAAACTAGGATTTTGAATGTCAAACTACGAATTTCTTCGCCAAATCGAATG
Source organism: Lucinisca nassula (assembly GCA_963580285.1). Classification (NCBI taxonomy): domain Eukaryota; kingdom Metazoa; phylum Mollusca; class Bivalvia; order Lucinida; family Lucinidae; genus Lucinisca; species Lucinisca nassula. Next base: position 1,278,479 of record CAUZLF010000456.1, on the reverse strand, counting down.
TCAAACTAGGATTTTGAATGTGAGTGAGTGAGTGAGTTTTAGTTTTACGTCCCACCAACAGCTAAGGTCATACGGAGACGGGACCTCCGTTTAAAGACTCATCCGAAAGTCTGGAGAAGCCCGGGATCGATCCTGCGATCCCTGGTTTACAAGGCGAGTAGCGTAACCACTGCACCACGGAGGCTTCTAGGATTTTGAATGTCAAAATACGATTTTCTTCGCCAAATCGAATGTCAAACTAGGATTTTGAATGTCAAAATACGATTTTCTTCGCCAAATCGAATGTCAAACTAGGATTTTGAATGTCATAACGATTTTCTTCGCCAAATCGAATGTCAAACTAGGATTTTGAATGTCAAAATACGATATTCAGCGCCAAATCGAATGTCAAACTAGGATTTTGAATGTCAAAATACGATTTTCTCCGCCAAATCGAATGTCAAACTAGGATTTTGAATGTCAAAATACGATTTTCTTCGCCAAATCGAATGTCAAACTAGGATTTTGAATGTCAAAATACGATTTTCTTCGCCAAATCGAATGTCAAACTAGGATTTTGAATGTCAAAATACGATTTTCTTCGCCAAATCGAATGTCAAACTAGGATTTTGAATGTCAAAATACGATTTTCTTCGCCAAATCGAATGTCAAACTAGGATTTTGAATGTCAAAATACGATTTTCTTCGCCAAATCGAATGTCAAACTAGGATTTTGAATGTCAAAATACGATTTTCTTCGCCAAATCGAATGTCAAACTAGGATTTTGAATGTCAAAATACGATATTCAGCGCCAAATCGAATGTCAAACTAGGATTTTGAATGTCAAACTACGATTTTCTTCGCCAAATCGAATGTCAAACTAGGATTTTGAATGTCAAAATACGATTTTCTTCGCCAAATCGAATGTCAAACTAGGATTTTGAATGTCAAAATACGATATTCAGCGCCAAATCGAATGTCAAACTAGGATTTTGAATGTCAAAATACGATTTTCTTCGCCAAATCGAATGTCAAACTAGAATTTTGAATGTCAAAATACGATATTCAGCGCCAAATCGAATGTCAAACTAGGATTTTGAATGTCAAAATACGATTTTCTTCGCCAAATCGAATGTCAAACTAGAATTTTGAATGTCAAAATACGATATTCAGCGCCAAATCGAATGTCAAACTAGGATTTTGAATGTCAAAATACGATTTTCTTCGCCAAATCGAATGTCAAAATAGGATTTTGAATGTCAAAATACGATTTTCTTCGCCAAATCGAATGTCAAACTAGGATTTTGAATGTCAAAATACGATATTCGGCGTCAATTCGAATATCGAAAAACGAAAAACAAAAATCAAAACAAATTCCCCTGCAAATGAATATCGAAAAACGAAAAACGAAAATCAAACTAACTTCACCTGAAAATGAATATCGAAAAATGAAAAACGAAAATCAAACCAACTTCACCTGAAAATGAATATCGAAAAACGAAAAACGAAAATCAAACCAACTTCACCTGAAAATGAATATCGAAAAACGAAAAACGAAAATCACACCAAATTCACCTTCCTCCCTGTGAGTAGGTGTATCGTCATGTATTGGAAAACAACTGAAATATAAACAGCACTTTGATACATGTATTGTTGTCGGAGGATAAGTTGAAAGTGATGTCAGCGAACGTTTTTGTTTTTAAGCATTGTCCACTGTTGTCAAACGGTAAATACGCTTCGGTAATGATAATGCTAACGGTACAACCTGTCAAATCTACTTGTAGTGGTTCACTCTTTTACGTCTCTGTCAACTTATCTTCCGACAACAGTACTGTTGTCAGAGGATAAGTTGAAATTGACGTAAGCGAATGTTTTTGTTGTTGGGCATTGCCCACTGTTGTCAAAAGGTGATGACGCTTCGGTTATGATAATTATAACGGTATAATATGCCTTACCAGCCAATGGTGGGTTTGATAATGATAACGGTACAACCTGCCAAACCTACCTGTGGTGGTAACCGTCTACTCATCCTCGGACAACCGTAAGTGGTGAAACTCAAAATTGTTCTACCAAGTATAACATGTAATACTCTAGTTTTTGATGGGCAAAAGCTACGCATTTTGCATATTTAAAATGTCTTAATCATATTTTATACAACATTTTCGTCAGGTCCAGTATATGATGACTGCGCTTGTGAGCCAGACGCTGTGTCTACAACAGGCAGTCCTGTGACAGGCTCAACAACACCAGCTCTACCTGACTGGTGCTTTAGTCCGGATGGATCGTCCTGTAGCTGGTATACCGAATGTCTCGAGGTAAGGAACATGGCCATATGGCTCAACCCAGCATCCTACCCCCGCCCTCCCTGCCCATCGGGGCTCGGAGAAATAGATTGGACTGTACGGTGCTTCTGCACAGGGCTGAAAGCAACCTCACATGAGTACTGGTAAATCCTGTTGAATTGTTAGGGCGGTAGGGCTTGAGATGTCGTTTCATCTAAATGTAAGGTTCAAGTCCCCCAAAACCGGAAGCGTCTCCACAATGACCTAAATAGTGTTGATAAGAACGTAAAACCTCAGTTTAAACAAACAAATTGATTAGGTCTACACTGTTTGGTGATTTCTCAGCATATGAGCCCATTCCAGACTTTCTTTACCCAGCATTCTGACGTCACAGGGACATGGATTGCGTACAACTGCAACTTGTGCGGTCCGAGAAAGTCAAGTGGACATTGTGTGTGTGTGTGTGTGTGTGTGTGTGTGTGTGTGTGTGTGTGTGTGTGTGTGTGTGTGTGTGTGTGTGTGTGTGTGTGTGTGTGTGTGTGTGTGTGTGTGTGAATTCGGGTTTAACGTCGCTTTCAACAATTTTTCAGTCATATCACGGCGGTGTCTGGTTGCGACAGGGAGCTCAATGCTCACTTTTATAGTGCTGCCTCACTGAAGTATCATGTCCCATACACATTACATGATACCACACCCAGTCACATTATCCTGACACTGGGTCGACCAGTCCTAGCTCTAGCCCGTAAATCTGAGTGCCAAGCGAGGAGTAGCTAGTACGGACATTGAGTGTCTGTATGGAATGCCCTGGCTGTCTTACGGGGATGAAATTCATTATGTTTGGTGGTTTTCCTATTATATGCTGTGATAAAAACAGTATATGTAGTGATTAATCTAGTATATGTAGTGGAAACCTCATTATTTTCGGTGGCAAAACGGTGTATAAGCTGTAGTATTTTTATTATATGCTGTGATTTCAGTGTTATATGTTCTGCTTTTTTCATTATCTATAGTAGATATTTCTTGCTATTCGGTGTCTTCATCAGTTGGTGCAGTGCTTTTTCCATTATATTGAGTGCTTTTGTTCCTATGTCCGGTCCTTTCACACTCTCTCTTTATTTGAGGTAGTCACGTCATTATATTCACTGGTAATGTCATTACGTGCAGTAGATAAATCTTTATCTTGGGTGCAAACTTTATTATCATGATGAGATCAATCGAATGCCTTCGTGAACTACTCGAAAAGTACCGAAGATAAATTGCCGCGGTAAAAGAGTTATCTGCAAAAACCCTTTTTGTACCGAATGGAATCTTCCTCCTTAGATATAGCACGAGTCCATTTCAAAATTTAGGGGTGTCAGGTTGTGTTTTCTTCAAATTTATTAGGAAAATAGCTGAACTTTTTGCAAACAGTGTAGGCCCTGATCAAACGCTGCATTCTGCGGCATCTGATCTGGGCCTGCACTGTTTGCCAAAGTACCCCTTTAGGGGTTTCCGGTACTAAATGGGTTAAGCATTGTATGATTTATGTATCTACTATAGTAACTCTACTGCAGTAATCAGTCTCAAACACGAATCCAAAATATCCTCAGCTATTGGTTATTACAAAATTCCTGTAGCTGGAAAGCATAAATCAGCTTAAAAGTTTCTAGAAGCACTGATGGCTTGATCGACTCTGTCAGCTGTAAAACTAGTCCAAATGGAGAATTTAATTTGTTTGGCTTTCCAGTTTTTCTATCTATCTTCATATACTACTGAGTCGGTCATACTTGGCCATTACCTCAGTTGGGTGGTGCGCTAAATTTAGAATTTAGCAAAAAAAAAAAAAAAAAAAAAAACACTGGATGAGTTCTTAAAATTATTTACCATCTGCTTTCAGAGGTGTACTTAAACGCACACCTCTGGATCCCAATCTACACCATGCGGGCTTTGAACTCCTCTGCAGTTTTGGCATTTACCACAGAGGAGGGAAGACTGTTCCACTGAGGGATCGTTCTAGGGACGAAAGAATTATTCAGGGCATCACTATAGGCCTGGTACCTACGATATTGACTGTTATTTAGTTTTGATGCCCTTGTTTGAGTTGAAGTAGTCACAGGGGTCAAGTATTTATCTTTATTAAGAGACACCGTGTCAGAGTGAATCTTATAAAAGAAGGTTAAAGAGGACTGCTCGCGACGGGCCTCCAACGATGGCCACTCCAGCTCATCGAGCATTTCACCAACACTACTTCTGTTCCGCCATCGCCTGCAGGTCCATCGGGCAGCCATCCTCTGAACCTTCTCAACCTGTTGAACCTGAGTTTTAACATGGGGATGCCAAACAGGTGATGCATACTCTAGTTGAGGTCTAACCAAGGTTTTGTATGCAACATCCTTTGTCTGCCTAGGTGCAAAAGCCAAATTGCGTCTAAGAAACCCTAATGACCTAGTTGCTTTTGAGGTAATCTCAGAAATATGTTGACCCCAATCAAGATTATCAGTAATGGTGATACCAAGATATTTTGCGGATTGGACATGTTCCAAAGTATGCTTATGTAATGAGTAGTTGAATTTAATCTGCTTGTCTGGAGGGTGCCGTGACACCCTCATTGAATGGCATTTGGCCACATTGACCTTCATTTGACAATCGGCCTCCCAACGTGCTAGGCTATCCAGGTCATCTTGTAAGATAAGACAGTCAGAAGAAGTATATATATTCCTATACAAAACACAATCATCAGCAAACAAGCGAACAGATGACCTGATATTATCAGGAAGATCGTTAATAAATATCAAGAAAAGGACCGGTCCAAGTACCGAACCTTGTGGGACACCGGACAAAACAGGGACTGGATCCGACGCTTGGCCGTCAAGTACAACTTGTTGTGTGCGTCCAGATCAACACAGAAAAGGCCTTTTAGCAGCTTTCATTGAGCATTTGCAGATTTAAAATTAGCACATATTCCAATAAGTTGAGAAAAAAAGACAGTAGCCAATCAATTAGCCTAGCCACTAGGCTTTAAAATGAATGATATGGAATTAAAGTAATCTTTTGCATTAAAATGAACAGTGTATAAAAGTTTAGCTAGTCTAGTCTCTCTGGCTCAATTTTAATCCTAAAATTTGAGGCTCTACCAAATAGACTTGCCATCACTAAGAAGGTGATAATCTTTTTTACAATAAAAATACCCAAAAAAAAAAAAACGATCAGATTTTCATTATCAGACTAGTAGCTTGTCAACGAATCAATTAAAAACAACATGATGCAAAAAAAAAAAAAAAAACTCCAGAAAGGGCATAAAGATCAGTGCTCTTCCAACCTAAAAGCACCTATGGGATAATCAAAATTGCTTGCATATACAGTTGCTTGCTAATACAGGTGAACATATTTGGGAACAAAAGGCGTGCTTGCTTAAACCAGATTGCTTGCTTAATAGGGGAGGCCACAATGACAGAGTATAGAGTACCGGTGTATACCAAACTAGAAAAACTGAGTTATAAAAGGAGGTCTATTCAAAGGGTGAGCTCTCTTAGCCGCCTTCTTCTTATTCTTTGTTTTTTTTTTTTTTTCGGCTGGTAGGTTACGAATGCATACGCATGATCTCATCATGATAATAACATTTTGCACCAAAGATAAAGACGAATCTACTGCATATAACAATTCAAACTGTGACCACAGCATATAATAAAAATATTACAGCAAATAATGAGTATCCACAACGTATAATAAAATACTACAGCATATATTAAAATACTACAGCAAATAATAAAAATACCGCAGCATATAATAGAAATACTACCGCATATAACAAAAATACTACCGCATATAACAAAAATACTACAGCATATACAGGTTTTACCACCGAAAATAATGAGGTTTCTACTACATATACTAGATTAACCACTACATATACTGTTTTTATAACAGCATATAATAGGAAAACCACCAAACATAATGAATTTTATCCCCGTAAGACAGCCAGGGCGTTCCATATGTCAAGGTCAATAGTTTCAGGCTTATCTATACAATTATCACTTCATTTGAGCCAGCGCATGACAAATATGTTCTATAAAAGGGTTAGCCTAAGGAAACAAGGAATACACCACAGAACTGGAAAATATGAAGTGTGCATGTTTTCTGGGCCAGCCCAGCTAGTTTCGGCCAATTAGGCCTCATCAGTGACCCTCAAGTATTTTCAAAATTCCGATCCCAAACGACAAGAAAATATAAACTACACTATGATAATGAGACATGTTCATTTCACAATAAGACATGTGCGTTCAGCGAAGACTCAGATCAGCCTGCGCATCCATGTAGTCTAACAAGAGATTTCTCTTGCTGCCTGCATGAGCAATGGGCCCTTAGCTATCCTTAAAGCGCACAGCGAAGACTCTGATCAGACTGTGCGGATGCGCAGTCTGATCTGAGTCTTCGCTGGGCCCACATATCTTATTGTAGGTTTTGTCGTGCGCTGGCTCAACTTTACTTTCTCGCCGCTGTGGTTCGCGCCTGGCTCGGGTCACATGTGAGACGCCAAGTTCTGCAACGGAAGGTCATGTGGTTTTTCTCCGGGTACTCCAATTATCCGTTGACCCCCCCCCCCCCCCCGCCTAAAAAAAAAAATAATAATAATAATAATAATCATCATCACTTCATTTGGATAACATACACATGAGAACTAATGTTTTCCTCATGTCTCCCTAAGTAGCTTTTGGTTGTCGATCGTTTGTTAGTCGACATGGGCTGCTAGATGTAAATGAGATAGATTTAAATGGTTATTGTCGACGTGACCATCACTTACCAATAAGTTAAACGGCGCCAATAACGCTTGTACGAAATTCAGATAGCAAATATCCACCACATGAACAAGTCCGTGAAATGAACACCCCCTAAACCACACTTTATTGTTTACGAGGTCATACATTATTTTTCTTATTTCTGTTCCAAGACAAAGGTTGTGGGTACTCATTAGAACCGCCTCAATGAGGCAGTTCTAACGAGCACCCACAATCTGTGTTTGCAGTATAAATAAGAAAAAATCAAGGATTTTCATCAGAAAAATTAGCCATTTTGGAGATGGGAAATAATGCACTATGCCGCATGGGTGTGTTATCGCTAATAGAGATATAGTGTAGGGTGCTATTCTTGTCGCTGCGACGCAAGACTGCAATGGAAATAGGAATCCCTGTTACACCCGGACTTAACTCATGCAATGGGTTATCGAGATATTGTCGATCTAGATCAGATGCAGCTGAAGCTAACAAGGTCCTATACTATTTGTTAAGAGTAAGGGAATTGAAGGGTTAAGCTAAATTGTCTAAGGCCAAGTCAACATTACAGTAACTCACCCGTGCGAATAGTGCATTTTTCACATCTCCAAAAATGGCTACTTTTCTAATGAAAACCCGTGATATTTTTCTTATTGATACTGCAAACATAGGTTGTGGGTACTCGTTAGGCCGGCGGTTCTAGCGAGTACCACAACATATGTCTTGGAGCAGAAATAAGAAAAATAATGTATGCCCCCGTAAACCCCAATTTTCTCTGTAAAAAGTGGGGTTTAGTGGGTCTTCATTTCACGGACTTGTTCACGTTGAAGACCATATTCCAGCCTATCCCCAGAGACAGCCGACCTACCATGCAGTGATGCCCGTGCTTTGTTTCTAAACAAAAGTGGACTTTTATCATTTTGTCGAGCATTTGACGATAATTTTTCAATTTTATTTAAGAAATATATCAGCTCTAGCAGTGATTTAGTGAGTGATTAATCACTGTTTGGAGGTCAGTTGTAAAGTAGATCAAATCACGAGCGCGTAGTGCGAGTAATTAGTCTACATACAACTGACCAACAAACATTGATTTATCACTCAATAAATCACGGAACTTGGATTCTAACACACTAGAAGTTGACAACATGCTATTGATTCCTTCAGATTCTCCATATCTTCCGCCATTGTTAGAAGGAGTCACGCCAATATAACTGACTGTATCACATGCGTTTATCTGCCTTCATAAAAGACGTTACACCATCTAACGTCTAGGTAACAATGAATGACGTCTTGAAACCTGAAAAAAGGCGGCTCCTTTCGTCGCTCAATATATCACTATATTTTACTATTGGCTGTATAGGCGTTTACCTACATTGAGATGAAATGACATCTCAAGCCCTGTCGCCCAATGAAACCAAAAGGCTTATATGCATTGGACAGTCTGACTCACACCACTTTGCCTGGGCAGGCTTAGTCCTTCTAAGCGTTTTACCAGTACTCATGTGTGGTCAGTTTCATCTCTGCGTGGAAACAGCATGCAGCACATCTATTTCTTCAAGCCCCGATGGGCGGGTGTCGTTTCAAATGTTTACGTTCCTGTAGGTTGAGTGTCAGAATTGGACATTTTTTTCATCAAAAAGTTAAAAAAAATGTGAAAAGTCCATCTGATTACAGCAAAGGAGGAAAGCATGCATGTACGAGTACTTTGTGGAATATTGCCAGTAGACACTCAATGTTGAATCAGCACTGAACGTTGGGTCATCGCAAAAAAAAACAGGTAACTTCCTGTGTGAGTGTGAGGATTATATTGACATATTGACCAACGGGATAAATACAGGCCCCCGCCCATCGGGACTTGAAGATATATATATGGGCTGCATGATCCTTCACGCAGAGCTGAATCCGACCCGCACACGGGTACTGGTAAACCGCTTAGAGGATCTAAGCCTGCCAAGGCAAAGCGATGCGAGTCGGACCGTCCATGCTTATAAACCCTTTTGGTTTCAATGGGAGACAGGGCTTAAGATGTCATTTCTAGCAGTGACTTGTTGAGTGAAATATCACTAATGTAGATCAAATCACGAGCGCGTAGTGCGAGTGATTTATCTACTTACAATTGACAGACAAACAGTGATATTTTACTCAACAAATTACGCAATAAAGCTGATCTATTTCGATTCTAACACACTTAAAGTCAACTAAATGTTGTTTCCTTCATATTCTCTCAACATTCCGCCATTGTTTGAAGAAATCCCGCTAACCTGTTTGACTGTAACATATGCAGTTACCCGTTTTTTTTTGTTTGTTTTTTTTTGTAACGTACTTTATTCGTGAAAAAGATGTTACTCCCTCTAACGTCAAGAACATGATCTATGACGTCGCCAAACGTCATAAAACAGGGCTCTTCTCGCCACGGTTTTTCGGCTGGTGATACGGATTTAACCATCGGCTACATAGGCGGCCATTGTTATTTTTTGTGGGGGGATGTCTTCTAACAATGGCGAAAGAGGAAACATTATTGCCGATTTTCAGTGTGTTAGACTCGAAATAGATCAGCTCTAGTGTATGAGTTTGCGTAATAAATCACATTTTGTCGGTCAGTTGTAAGCAGACTAATCACTCTCCCTGCGCGCTTGGGATTTGATCGGTCAGTTGTAAGCTGACAAATCACTCTCGCTGCGCGCTTTGGAGTTGATCTACTTTCTTTCTTTCTTTCTTTCTTTCTTTCTTTCTTTCTTGCCTTCTTTCTACTGAAACTGCGATCGGTCACATTTGACCATTACTCGCAGGTGTATATTACATACACTCGAGTTTTGCAGGATGAAAGCCTACACAGAAATCGTGTAATTATGGTAGGGTTCTTTAACCTGCACAGGGGATGGTTCTCCATGCACAGGGCGCCTCCAGTAAACGTCCAGATCCGAAGGACGGTGCACTTTATGACATTCATCCCTGCGAATGATGCCAATGGAGCGTGTTCGGACACCGAAATATTATCGCCGCTGCCTGGTATCGAACCCGGGACCTGTAGCATCAGAGGCAGACTAGCCATTTAGCTATCACTTTACAAGTGACCTCCACACTGTGATTTATTAGTCAACCAATCACTTCTAGGGCTGATCATTTTCTTAATTTTGAAAGCGTCTGAACATATATCTAGTCTAGTAAAATCAAATTTATTAAAACGGCTTTGGTTTGAAACAGGATTTTTCTGCTTTCGGTATTGTCTGATCTCGGTGACACAGGGGAATACGCGTCCAACTTGCGATCAAGAGGTCGCGGGTCCGATCACCAACGTAACCGGGAAGGTTCTTTCGTAAGGGCTGTTTTAATATCAAATATATCTACCCATCACTACAATTATAGCCTTTTCACCAGACGCAGGTCTGGGTCAGTCTGACAAAAAAAATCTAGCCAGATATGCCATCGGCATGTCCCTTTTCCCGTGACCTCCCCAGCGTCGAGTCCTGATTGGTCGCTGATGTCACATGACCTATCAGACCAATAGGCAGACGATACAGGTCACGTGACCGCGATTTTCGCGCCCGAGAGGTCATTATTTTTTCAGACTTACTTGGGATAGGATGACAAACTACATTCCATGGAAGAATGAATAAACGGATAAGTGTTTTATTCTTTTTTGATTTTGCACTTACCTTGAGTTTCCACAACGTACTTAGGCTTTTTAAGCTTATTGTTTATTCCGAAATTCTTAGAGACTTTATTTCGTGTGTTTCTGCCGACATTACATGTGTAGTGGTTTTCCGCCATTTTGAATTTTCACTTGGAAGTTTTGTTTATCATGTGATCAACCGTTTTTGGTTTTTGATAAGCACCACACTTCTTTTCGTGTTATGTGCCAGGGTATACGCTTGTATTATTCTGGTAATGTTTTAATAGAAGTAGGCGTTGTGGAAACTTAAATGGCCAGAAAAGAGGACGGTTTTTGTGCGTGTTCCTTCCACTTCCGGTATCGGAAGACGTTATATCGCTGTATAAAAATTCTCAGCATTAATTTAGTTTTGAACATGTGCAAGACCCGTCTTCGTTTAGCACTTATTAATCCCACGATGCAGATGGATAATATTCAGGTACCTTTGTGGCCTTTCTATAGTATCTTCTAAACAGAATCCATCCAATTCGTGTGGGTCACCATTGCCGAATCAAGATGAGCCAGTCTATGTCCCCTCCTCCCATTTGGGCCTGGGTTGACTAGGATAGGTTCGTCGACCGCCCCGTAGAGAACCTGCTCATAATTGCGGGGACTCCGCGGTGCGGGGAACCTATGCCCAAATTTTTTGCCGAATCCATGTTACATACGAATTTTGGTACGGTTCCGATCCCGGTTTTTATCGGGTAACCTTTCCGGACCTTCGGTACTTAGTTTACCTTGGTCATATGCTTCCTTCCTCTTATTATGATAAATTTTTGTTATCATAATCATTAAATTGGATTGTTTTCCCTTGTAAAACATACAGATTTGGGCATTGTTTATTGCAATACCGTAACTATTGCAAGTGAATCCGGGACGTTTCGGTTCTGAGTCGTTTCGGCCTGGGTCGTTTTCGACCCGAATTTGCACCTGGGTCGTTTTCGGCCTATTTCGGTGGGTCGTTTCGGCCTTGGGTCGATTCGGCCTTGATCGTTTTAGGTCCTTTTTATTAGATGCATAAATTCATCGCAGATTACTTAATCTGTTACCCGTTCTGAAGTCATCTAGGGCGGGACAATATTACGATGTTTGTAATACGGTCATTGCCATCTCACGGCTCCTTGAATGCTCAATTTTGATTCGGCAATTTCGCATGTTCAGTGCACTATACACAATAAAGGGCCTAACACTGGGGAAGTTTAATTGAGCCTCAAGTGTTTTGCCCCTAGAGCTGAATCTGGGCCTAGTGATTTATCCTCTGGGGATATATCAATACTCAGAGGTTGGTCTTTTTTCGTCCTTACTAATTAGCGATTATGAGAAGGACATATTTAGAGCCTCAGCACCTATTGATTCTAAAACTATAAGCGGACCATGTCTTCCCAACGTTTTCAGAATCAAGCTTCAAGACCGGGGGCACTCGTGCGAAAAGAACTTGGAACATTGGTTCTAACAACAAAAAACATCAATTTTTGTTCTTATGAAATTCCAAAGTTGGACCCAGATTCAGTCTCTGTATATATGACGTCAGGGAAATTGGCATTACTTCCTGTTTCGACGCTCTAACATTGGAGCTTCTTACCAGGACTATTGTTAAGTGGGTTCTCATTATGACTGGTATTCTAGTTCTACCCACTTTGCCTTCAAACAAGAGCATTCCGACCATATAGCTGCTATTCTAATGCTTTTGTTTATTTCCCGGTCATTTTTTACATGCCATGGCTGTCTACCACCATGTTGCATGTTTGGCGCAACTCTGCTCTTGATAACTGGTTCAGTTTTTACTGAGCATAGTAAATGAAAACTTAGAGCCTCAGCGCCTCTTGATTCTAAAACTATAAGCGGACCATGTCTTCCCAACGTTTTCAGAATCAAGCTTAAAGACCGTGGGCACTCGTCTTTTTTGAAGTCTTCGGAGAGCGTATCAAGTACAGGTACCGCAACCAAGAGACGCTCTTCGACTACTTCCGATGACTTTTTAAGTGCTTATCACCCTCGACTAGAAGATCTCAATCAGTCCCCATCTACTAGTAGATCATTCTCAGATCAGGGTACACGGTCCTTTCGTTCCAGAGGTCGGACTGGAACGAAATCTCCCAATAGAGGAAGACACAAGTCTAACAAATGACTTTCTTCCTTCCCCTCCTCTTCATCTTCTTCCAGTAGGAGCCGAGCTATTTCAGTTCTATCAAGCCGTGGCTTCTGTTATCAAATATATTTTGATTTTTATGAGTTTTGAGAAAGGGTTACTGGATGGCGTTCGTTAGGAATCCTTTCTCTTTCTCACATGCAAATACTATTTCTGGTAAATAGTATCAAGAAAAGAATTTTGTTTATTGGAAGAGGAAGGGTTCTTCTCCAAAAGAAAGCCGTGTAAGTAGAAAAAGTTCTCCTTCCCCAGGCTTCTACAGGCGGATCTTTCTGGTCGAGAAGAAAATGGGAAAATCAACTCATCATCGACTTCTCACACTTAACACAGATGATGCGAGTCGATCATTTCAAAATGGGAACTTCGTCCTCGATTAGTCAGGTCAATTCTCCCAAATTCGGGGACGATTTCCGTAGTTTTAAAGGACGCTTACCTTCACATCTCCATCCATAGGTCATTACGCAAATACCTTCGTTTCACCTTGGATGGAATTTTGTGTATCAGTCCGTTGCCTTTCCTTTGTTGGATTTGTCAACGGATCAATGAAAAGAAAAGAAGAAAATTGGAAAATCGACTCATCATCGACTTCTCACACTTAACAAGATGATGTGAGTCGATCATTTCAAAATGGAAACTTCGTCCTCGATTAGTCAGGTCAAATTTTCCAAATTCGGGGACGATTTCCGTAGTTTTAAAGGTCGCTAACCTTCACATCTCCATCCATAGGTCATTACGCAAATACCTTCGTTTCACCTTGGATGGATTTTTTGTGTATCAATCCGTTGCCTTTCCTTTGTTGGATTTGTCAACGGATCAATGTTTTCCCTGTTCACCAACTTAATAGAAATTAATTAAGCAGCTCTCATCATAGAATTAGGCCCCAATCTCGTGTAGTGTTCCGATGATGGGTTTTGTCATCATTTTTCCAGATACTGTTTATCATAACTTGTCCTATCGTGTACAGGTTATTGTGAATTTAGATTTCATACACTTTATCGAGAAGTTGAAATTGATTCTACCTCAAAGATACTTCTCCATTTTTTCACGCCCCGAAAAACTTTCGATTTATGTCAGGGGTTTGTTTCCCCTTTTTAGAAACTTAGTAATTGGATCCAGTTTCCCTGGACAATCTCATCTTAGACCTTTCCAGTTTTTTTTTGCTAATATTATCACTGGAAATACCATACGGTCTATAGGAGCAATAAATTCCATTATCAAGATTGCTCTCTACGATTTATGAATCCCTCAGTATCAAATGGGGTCTCCTCTTTTAGAGACTATTCCCTATTTGTTTTTTCGCATGCCAGCCTTTCAGGTTGGTTTCCCACTTCGAACCTCAGGGATTAGTTGTTCAGGGAACGTGGGGCCTATATTAGGCGGGGCTATGTATATATGTATAAGTGTATAAACATTCTGAAACTTCAGACAAATTTCCTTGGTTTATCAGTTCTTCATAGCTCCAAACTGAGGAACAGCTTCATTATTGTTACTCCAGACAAATGACCATAGTGTAGTTTTTTCTACTTATCAGGGAGTGACTCATTATTCTTCCCTGTTGGCTTTTACATGGAAAAATTCTGACTTGGTGTCTTCAGGAAGGTATGTCTATCCTTGTCGGACACCTCCAGGGCAGATTACGTCATTGGGATCGCCCCTATAGACCAGTTCACCATCCGTTCTCTACAGGGCGTTTTCTCAAATGGAGAGAACCTTTATTGGGCCTTTTTTAATCAAACGTCCAAACATCTCGGTTCTCCAATCAACTTCCATTGTGTTTCCAGTTTCAGATCACCTGGAACGTTGATGTAAAATCTTTAGATTGGGGGAATCTTTTACATATGCGTTTACACCATTCAACTGAATTCCTCTAGTTCTAGGTATAAAAATTCAAGCGTCCAAAAGCCGAGCCATTCTGATTACGCCTCTATGGCCTCAGAGATCTTGTTTTTTTTAGTCATTTTGAGCCTAGTCTCAAGACTTGCAACCCGTCTTCCAGTAGTTCCAGATCTAATATCTAAAAGGTGTGGGTCAAGCATTCCATTCCAATCCAGAAATGCTTTACTTACACATCCAGATGTTGTCAGGAATCAAACCAGAGGTAGACACTTTTCTGGTTTCTCTGCCGAGTGTATCTTCAAATATAGAAAGAGCTCCACTCTCAAGTTTTACTCTGGAAGATGGAAGATATTTTCTAGTTGGTGTAGGAAAAGGGAAATAAATCCAGACAATCCCTCTGGGGAGGTTTTTTTTTACTGGTTTTCTTTTTCTGTCTGTTCTCTACCCTTCAATTTCTATTTCATCTAAGAGAAGGGTACAGATCAGTAATCTCGAACATGTTAAATTTTTAGTCGGCTTCACACATTTCATTAAACCCTACCATCACCAGCTTATTAAAGGGTTTTTTTTCACTATGCCGACAGGTTTCCAGGACTTTGAAGCCAAATGGAATCTTGCATGAGTGTTGTGGTCTTTTCTAAACCACCTTACGATCCGGTGAATTCAGCTTCTTTTGTTCATTTGATAGTCAGGCTGTATTTCATTTGACATTTGCTTCAGTTCGTAGAAGTTATAGTCATACTTTGCCAATTGCAGAGGGTTGTTTTCAGGTATGAGAAGAACAATGACTTCTTTTTCTCTTCTCATTCAACCTATTTTTGTTTCAGACTATAAATCACCTTGTCTGAAACTATTATTTATCCTGTCATTTCCAGGATTCGTGGATCATAGGCTAATGTGAATTTTTTGTGTACATTAGAACGTTTAAAACGTTTCGAGATTATCATGAGAATTTTTTCTTTCCAATCAAGGGGTTTTGGATATATTTCTAACCATCCTTGATTGCAAAGTGGATTTGTAAAGTGATAAAGCTTCTACCGGTATATGCTTATTTCACTTCTGCCCTATTATCATCCCTTCACCTAAGGAGCTTGGTTCCCATTCGTAGTGGTACTCATTCCTTGGGTAGTTTAGTAGCTTCTCAATCTATAATGAGCAGCACTTATTTTGGGATTTTGTTTTTCCTTGGTTGTTTGTTAGCCTGTTTGAAAAGGTGTGAACCTTCTATTTTGACTCCGGTTCCTGTCCATTTATCTTCTCAACTTATTGTGATTTTTGGATTTGGATACCTTACAGTCATGGTGGATACTCCCTTACGTTACCATCATTGGATGGTTTTAAAAGGGGTATAAACAACCAAGGTTGGAGGAGTTAGGTATGTATAACTTTATTTTTCATCCAACCCTCCACTTGCTTTGAATTCAGGCTATAATTGTAGTGATGGGTAGTTATATTTGATATTAAAATGATATTTTTAATGTAAAATTAATTTTAATTAATAATATACCTACCCATCACTACAATGGCATGTCCCGCCTCCCAGCCCCTCCTGAAATATTTGTTTTCCTGAAAGAAATAATGACCTCTCGGGCGCGAAAATCGCGGTCACGTGACCTGTATCGTCTGCCTATTGGTCTGATAGGTCATGTGACATCAGCGACCAATCAGGACTCGACGCTGGGGAGGTCACGGGAAAAGGGACATGCCGATGGCATATCTGGCTAGATTTTTTTTGTCAGACTGACCAAGACCTGCGTCTGGTGAAAAGGCTATAATTGTAGTGATGGGTAGGTATATTATTAATTAAAATTAATTTTACATTAAAAATATCATTTCAAAATGTTTCCGTTTGTGTCAGTTTTTGGCAAAGAATGTGCACCGTTACTGGTTAAATTTATTGTAGCATGTCCAGGAAATCTGGTGTTAGGAAAACTGACCGTCTCGACATGACCTTAAAAAGTGTTGATTGTGTCGTTTAACACTAAAATATGGATATGTATGTTCAGTCCAACTTCAATAACTCGAACTCCTCTGGGACCGTGAAAATGTGTTCGAAATAGGGATAGCTCGATTAATAAGGTTTAGTCATGGTGCCAGCTCATGAGACAAAATGGGGATCACTTTAGTTGGTTGATTTGAGGTTTAACGTCCCCGTCAACACAGGGACGTTAAACCTCAAATCAACCAACTAAAGTGATCCCCATTTTGTCTCATGAGCTGGCACCATGACTAAACCTTATTAATCGAGCTATCCCTATTAGGATTCATTTACAGTCTACTACAAAGTAGAGTTATGTTGTTTGTACTCATTAGAGGCGATTCTAATGAGTGCACACAACATGCCTTTTCAAAATAAAACCAGAAAACCCCACATATCGTACTAAATACATGTATCTGGATATCTGTGGCTTGAGGAAGTTTTCACTCAAGGGACCCCAGAGTTAGGTCGGAATACCCATTGTAAACGAAATTTCCGTGTTCGAGTTACCGAAGTTTCACTGTACGTTCTTGTTATAATGCATGTTGTTTCTTTATTCAGAAACGTCATCCATGTTCGGACAACTATGGATATGCTGTAAGCTACGCCCTCCACTTTTGTAACCTGTACTCCAAGAATCAGCACATGTTTCTGGCCCTAAGTCAGAAGTGGATAAATGCAGTTCGTACATGTTTGCAAGTGAAGCTCGTTCCGATTCTCCGACCGTATGTGAATACTGACTGCAGAGAGATACAACAGACGGGATTTGAGACACATACTCCGTGCTATCTACATCCCTACCCTGGAGAACCCACAGTTTGTGATCTTGACTGCGTAGAATGGGCCAAGATATTTTGGACAATTAAAGGTGCATTTCTGAGTGCTACAGTTGAAAGTTTGGAAGGTATGTTAACTGTCTGGGTGCAGTGCAAAAGGGACTTGGATAACTGGATTACAGATCCATTTTCCTGCGGATGGGCCGTTGGGGAGGCTGGCGGAAGACTTGCAATGCGCGTAATCAACGTAGTAGTTAAACTAGTAAAGCCTTCCATTGGAAAGAGGTCAGTTTCTACGGATCATACTGCTTTGGCAGGTAGCGTCGCTGACCAATTGGCAATCCAGCTTGGCTGGAAAAAAGATGGAGTCCAATGGTTTGCCTTTGTACAAAACGATTCCAGTGCAGATGAAGTTGGCATCAGAATCCTTCTAGGATCAAGAGCACTGTATGATGTCAACGCCATCGGAGTCCCAACAGCGGATATGAACCAAACGGTTGACGATGTGGCTCATGCGATTTGTAATGAACAACTGAACCTTGATGTGGGTCAGAATTTTCAAGTTAGCAATTTTTCTGCCTGTCATGACCTCGATTGTCAAGAAACATATAATGACGTCATACCAAAACTGAAAACTTCGAACGGTGCATCGCTTATTTCTCAGCATAATGTCATCATTGTAACAGTAGTTCTTATTTTCAAGATTTTTCTATACTAACGCAGTGGATGTGTTTTGTACTGTATACAGTGAAATTTCGCTATTAAGACGACTAAAATTAGGACTAATTCGGCTTTAAAAAGCTTATTTTGTACACTTAATTTTTTTTTGTGTTTTCCACCTACAACGTCCACAGGGACCACCTTTGGGACTGTTCAAAAGTGGTCTTTAAGACCACTTTTGAACAGTCCCAAAGGTGGTCTTAATATAGAAATTTTACTGTATAAACCCCAGTTTTCTCAATATAAAATAGGTTTTTCCTGGGTGTTCATTACAGGACTTGTGGCGGCCGTAAAACGTCTCCCCGTACATCAACCATAGTGCAGTTTATATTTTACTTTTGGTCCTTTGAGATCAGCGTGAATATTCTGAGAAATCAGAAATAAATTATTGGTTTAGACTCATATATACTAGACAGGTGTTTAATTATTTGGACCCCATTTTGATTTATATCAGTCTTTGAATCGACTGCCTATTCGAAATTCGCAAAATTGCAGTATGTTTCCTCCGGCTTTCTTTGCCGGATCATTACAGGGTCACTGATGAGGCTTTATTAGCCGAAACTACGTAGTATGACCCATCTTCTTTCTTATGAATGTTTTCATTGCTCTTAAAGGAACTCATTTTTGATTTTTATTTGTTAACTAATTGCTTCCATTATTATATGTCGAAGAAGTCCATTTGTCAGATAAGGGGTGTCAGGCCTATTTATCCCCACGCTTGTCGAAGAAAAAGTGGGGATATTGTAATGTTCTTCGTCGTCCGTACGTCCGTCCGTCCGTCTTACCGGATAACTCCTCCTAGACGGTTATCGATAGAAACTTGAAACTTTGGGAACTGATAGATCTTTGGTCTGGGGAGTGCATGACACTTTCGGAATTTTGATCACACCCCTACGGGTGGGCCCAGGGGGTGGGGCCCGCGGGGGTCAAAAATCAAAATTTCCAGAACATGGTCGTGCAATATATCAAAGCGAACGGCATGATGAGTAGAAAACATTACAACCAAAATTTGACCCCTGGGGTCAATTTTGAGGTCACCAGAGGTCAAAAACTGATTTGACCCCTTTACCGGATAACTCCTCCTGGACAGTTATAGATAGAAACTTGAAACTTTGGGAACTAATAGATCTTTGGTCTGAGGAGTGCATGACACTTTCGGAATTTTGATCACACCCCTACGGGTGGGCCCAGGGGGTGGGGCCCACGGGGGTCAAAAATCAAAAATTCCAGAGCATGGTTGTGTAATATATCAAAGCGAACAGCATGATGAGTAGAAAACATTACAACCAAAATTTGACCCCTGGGGTCAATTTTGAGGTCACCAGAGGTCAAAAACTGATTTTGACCCCTTTACCGGATAACTCCTCCTAGACCGTTATAGATAGAAACTTGAAACTTTGGGAACTGATAGATCTTTGGTCTGGGGAGTGCATGACACTTTCGGAATTTTGATCACACCCCTACAGGTGGGCCCAGGGGGTGGGGCCCGCGGGGTCAAAAAATAAAAATTTCCAGAACATGGTCGTGTAATATACCAAAGCGAACGGCATGATGAGTAGAAAACATTAGAACCATAATTTGATCCCTGGGGTCAATTTTGAGGTCACCAGAGGTCAAAAACTGATTTTGACCCCACTGGATATCTCCTCCTAGACCGTTATAGATAGAAACTTGAAACTTTGGGAACTGATAAAACTTTGGTCTGGGGAGTGCATAGCACTTTCGGAATTTGGATCCTACCCCTGGGAGTGGGGCCAGGGGTGGGGCACCTTGGGGATAAAAAAATCTAAGTTTTCAGAACATGGTCGTGTAGCATATTAAATCAAACGGCATGATGAGTAGAATACATCACAATCAAAATTTTACCCCTCGGGTCAAACACCCCTAGGGGATGGCCCAGGGGGTGGGGCCTGCGGGGAAGCGTGGGGATATGCGATGGCTTGCCATCGACTGCGCGATTCTAGTTTCGTTTTTATTCTATTTTGGACGGAAAATTATAAAAGCAAATAGTGCAGGCCCTGATCAGACGCACGTTCTGCGTTCTGATCTAGGCCTGCACTATTTGCCAAGGTACCCCTTTAGGGGTTTCCTGCATGCAAAAGGGTTAACGTAACGGTGCATAATTACAATCATGAATCAGGGCTGACATTGTAGGAGCCTATTCAAATTTGAAAACAAAAAGAAATAAAAGTTTTGTGTCTTATGGATGCCCTCCAGAAAGAGTTAGTAAACGCATTAAGGCTGACAAACTAGGATCATAGCCATTTCTTGTCAGAATAGATCGGGCTTTAAATCAAGAATCAAGAACAGCAATTTGTCATTTAAGTTTTCTATTGATGATGGTTGGATACATCAGTGCCATAAACTTTCCAAAAATTATAGCCAAGCCTCAAGATGTTTTCATTCTTATGTAGAAACCATCTTAAACTAACATTTTCCAAGCATCTAAAGCCATTCCAGAAAATCAAACAGATATTTGTCCCGAATTTGACCGCCATTAAAATGTATTTTACCGGTTTCAGATTTTCATTTACATTTGCTCATATAGACTGTTTTCTGGGCGAAAATGTTGGCTTACCATATTCTGGGTTATACAAATGTACTAAAATTATAGTATAAACTTGTAACACTTGTAGACGTCTATTTAAGATTGTACTTTTTTGCAAAGCCTCCGCTTCATAAAATCATTTATATTTTTTTTTATTCCACGTACATGTATCCATCTGTGAAAATATTTTTTTCTGACGATGAAGACAATTACGCTCTTTTTAATGGGTATGTGTACACGTTTAGGGGAGGCAACTCCTGCAAAAAAAAATATTTTGTCGTCCCATGCATGTCAAAAGGGGTCAACCTTTAAACGAAAGTGTTGCTCCTAAAGAGAATATTCTTTTCTTTCAGAGTAGACCCATTTTTCAGTGGGACAGAGTTTATATACAGTAGAACTTCGATGGCTCGAACACCGATGGCTCGTTTACCATGGCTGTGTCGAACCCATTCTTGAACCCCTAGCGAAATCCTCTACATAAGAAATAGTGGGGGATAATTAAGGAGATTTTAGTCTTTTATCTTGCAAATGTATGCTGTGCGTACTCATTAGAATCGCCTCGATGAGGCGATTCTAATGAGTACACACAGCATACATTTTTCATTATAGAACACATAAAAAGATGTCCTGAAGTATGTCGTTATGCCTCCTGGCAGTCTCCAGCAGTGGCTCGAACTACCCCTGTCTCGAACAGATTTTCGAGGTCCCAAAGGTGTTCGAGCCATTGAAGTTCGACTGTATAGAAAAGTGGACATGAAGTCCTGAAAGTTGTCTCCCTGTGAAAAATGACGGAAAAATCTGCCAGGTGTATCCATTCCCTTTAAGGGGAATGGGAACACCTTCAGGGGCGGCAACTCCTGCAAAAGTATTTTTGTCTCCCATGTCAATAGGGGTCAACTCTTAAAGAAAAGAATTTGCTCCTGAGGAGCAAATTCTTTACTTTAAGAGTAGACCCATTTTTCAGTGAAACAGGGCTTATAGAAAAGCGAACAGGAAGTCCCGAAAGTTGTCTCCCTTTGAAAAATGGCGGAAGGTGTATCCATTCCCTTTAATACACAGCAGTGCCTTAAAATATTGTTACATTGTGCTTATCTTTGAATATTTACATTCTCATAGACTGCTACTCGGTTTCATATTAAAAAAGAAGTTGCATTTACAAGCGTTTTCTTGAAATTTTGACCATTGACCTCACCTCTTGGCCCCAGGGGTTCAGATCAAATTCGGATACCCTTATGCACATCTGCAGTTCCTAAGCAATATGTGTACCAAGTTGAGTGACCACAGAGTAAGAAATAAGAAAGTAGTTACATTCACCAGGACGGACGAACGAACGGACGTTCGGACGAACACTCGTGACGAAACTAATATACCCGTTTTTTTTGTGTGTGTAGGGGCGGGGGTGCTACTGGCAACAGCGATTTTACGTTAAAATGGAATATAGCGGTTTTACGTTAAAACGGAATAGCGGTTTTACGTTTAAATGGCTATTGCCAGTTGGCTTGCAAAATTATTCCACTCCGGTTGGGGTATAAATTAGGGGATAACTGCATTCAAAATTTC
This sequence comes from Lucinisca nassula, assembly GCA_963580285.1. Classification (NCBI taxonomy): domain Eukaryota; kingdom Metazoa; phylum Mollusca; class Bivalvia; order Lucinida; family Lucinidae; genus Lucinisca; species Lucinisca nassula. Next base: position 1,256,250 of record CAUZLF010000456.1, on the reverse strand, counting down.
ATTTGGGGAGGTAACTCGGAGGTTTTACGGTCGGAAATTTCGTTTTACGGCGACGCGTCAGCGCAGCCGTAAAACGGAATTTGCGACCGTAAAACCGACGATTTACCTCCCCAACTGACAATTTTCAATACAGTTATCCCCATTCTAATGCACTTATTCACTTGTTTCGTTTTAAAAATGTTGTTTTTGCCCAAACGTGCAAGTACAGGGAGCTGCGTAAAACCAAATACCAACCAATGAAAAGCGACGTTACGAGTTGACGTCGGGTTTCCAACAGTATATCGCAGAATATAATGTCGCAAATATTTGACGTTATCCAATCAGACGTCGCGTTACATACGCAAGTGCATTAGAATTTGTATTCTTATCCCTCCTCTAAAACATAAGACTGTTGGTCCTAATTAGCATCTCCTCGATAAGGCAGTCTTATAGTAGTCGCAGGTAAGATTGACTAGGCGGAGCTATTCAGGTGTTGTCAATATATGTCAAATTCGCTGAGTCCACCAGAAGATTCGGTAGAGTGCCTTTCGCATGCTTTCTACAAGCGGACCAAATGGCCATATACACCACAGCTTTGTGTGTGTTACAGTTGAATTCACACAATCGGTGACTTGCTTTACCTTTTCATTAAATTTGTTTTGTTTGATTTAAAGTTTAACGTCCCCGTCAACACTGTAAAGGTCATTTGGAGACGTTGCTTCCAATTTTGTGGCACTTTTACCCGACATTGAGATGAAATGACATTTCAAGCCTTGTCGCCCAATGAAACCAATAGGGTTTATTAGCATGGACGGTCCGCCTCGCACCGCAGTTCCTGGACAGGCTTAGATCCTCTAAGCGGTTTACCAGTACTAGTGTGTAGGCCGGATTCAGCTCTGCGTGGAAGCATCGTGCAGCCTATATATTTCTTAAAGCCCCTATGGGCGGGGGCGGTTTTCATTAAATAGATCATTCCAAAGGCAGGTGCAAACGATAGCTCCGCCTAGTCAATTTTATCTGCGACTACTATACGAGTGCTCAAACTCTGTTTTCAGCATAATTGAGAATATCACGATATTTCATTTGCCTATTTTAAGGAAGTGAAAGAAAGAGAGAAAATTCAAAGTTACACGAGACTTACCGAGTCATTTTTGGTCTGAAGTGCTATATACAATTACAAAGAAAGAAAATAAAATCTTATGAGACAGTTCCAGTGTCCGAATTCTATGTTTTAAAAAGATGAAGTAGGAAATTATCTTTAATTAATTTTACCAGTAAACTACTGTTCCTAAGGGCATACATCGGGACCATTACAAAAGCACGCCTATACAAATACATTGTATTTTTTTTCGCCGAAAATAAATGAAGATTTTATGATTAAAAATTGTGATATTTTTCTTATTTCTGCCCAAAATATTGATTGTGGGTACACGTTAGAACCGCCTCATCGAGGCGGTTCTAACGAACGAGTACCCACAATCTATATTTTAGAGATGAGGCGGATCTAACGAGTACCAACAATCTATATTTTAGAGCAGAAATAAGAAAAATAAGGTATACCCCCGGAAACCCCAGTTTTACTATATAAAAGTGGGGTTCAAGGGGGTCAAAATTATATAGGTGTGTTTTCGTAATGACAACACACCTCTGTAATTTTGATCCCATTAAACCCCACTTTTATATAGTAAAACTGGGGTTCAGAGCGATATATTCGTTACTTCCTCGGGCATAAATATAAAAGAATATAAAAAATATCGGAATTTTTATCTGAAAATTTTTATTTATTTATTTATTTTTTATTATTATTATTATTATTTTTTTTTTTTGTGGTAAAATTTCCCACTATAACTGAATAGGCGTATTTGTAAGTTATGAATATTCAGTTGCATTGAATAGATGCGTTTTAATAATGTTATTTTTTATTTTTTTTTTTTTTTTTGTGTTTTTTTACCTTTTGGTTTTTGTTTGTTTGTTTGTTTGTTTTTGCGAGTAGTAAATAATAGGTAAATAAAGAGAGTTGTTAATCCATTCGCATACACGTAGAACTACAACCGGCAACTGATCTCTGCAAGCTGCATATATTATTGTATTAGATGAATATATGCCACTTGTCAGAAACAACCACAATTTACCATATATGCATAATCATTCAGGTCATTAGTTTATTTTCGGCTTTTCATTTTATTTCATTCTAATGACAATAAGATACTGGTTTCTACCCAGGCAAAGAGGGCCACATGGAAGATTAGTACTAGTACTAAATGTGTTACCCTCTATAAATAAGGTCGATTATTATTATTATTATTTATTATTATTATTATTATTATTATTATATTGTCGTAAGATATTTTTGCTGCGTAAAACCGCTATTACCAGTTAACTGGCAATAGCCACTCTTTTTTTTACCAAAAAGCGGGTATAATTACATTCATTTCTTAATATGCTTGATTGAAGGGTGTTTTGCATGAATGGTTGGTAAATATTTAGTTTTAAATAAACACTAATGTAGGTTCTCTTTCTTTTTCCGTTAAATATATTTCCTCAAATTTTGGCAAAGGAGACAGAATTTTCAGAATTTCGGAATTTATTGAAAATCTCAGGTTTACAAACAAAATGAATATAAACAAACAATCAATGGCTGATATAGTGCGAACAATTTGACCTGAGACTGACCTTTATGCAAGGAATAAATTAGTCAATGCTATCGCCTAATACGTCGGATTTCGTAAACTCGTGCATTTTCGGCATCACGTGAATAGCGGCCCATTTACCGACCTCTATGTATTGTATAACAGTATCGCCATCTTCGGAAAACGGCGAAGATAAATATATGCATTCAGTCGGGTATGAAATTATGTTAATAGAGTTCACCAGTTTCAGGTCAGTTTGTTCGAACTATACGAGTAGACTATAACTGCTTGCTACTCGTAATCAATATATCATATTTGACCATGTACAAGTCATACATGCATAACATTTTGATAATTTGTCTAGGGAGATCGACTATGTATGATGTGTGTATGTATGCATGCATGTAATCAATACTTAAACATTCTGAATAATGTACTCCATTATCAAATCAATTAAACATATGGTGCAAAAAATATTCCTAGAAGTGTTTTAGTAACCCGAAGTATTCCACGTGGACAAGCAATAGCACCGGACCGGACCATCGTCGACTCAAAATCAGCATACTTGGTTTGCTGTTTGCTTCCTGTCATCCAAGTTCCCTTGAAGTAGTCCTGAATGTGGACTTACATTGAGAAATATGATTTAAACTGTTCCATTTGACCCTAAAATTCCGGGTTTGAAGCAAATAGTGTAGATCTTGATCAGACGCCGCGTTCTGTTGCGTCTAGTCTGGGTGTACACCGTTGGCAAGCCCAACCTATGATTCCAAGATAACCCTCTTACGCAACACTTTGACCTCACTGTGGCTATTTTCTATAAAAACAAGTTATTCGGACAAGCCGGTGATAGTCACTTGGACTTTAGCACTGAAGAGCTTTTCTGCTTAGTAACCTTGGGTCGATTTACAAACAATCGACTCACAAAATACTCGTAGCCGTGTTATTTGTTCCACTATGTGGTCAGAGTGTTGCGCACATGTACGAAGTTACTCGTATCTGTAAAATCTGGACTGGAATCATGTGTTTGGTTTGGTGAACAGTGTACATGTAGACCCAGATCAGACGCCGCAAAACGCGGCGTCTGATCAGGACCAACACTGTTTGCATTAGGTACAAGAACTTCATGATATACCGTAACCAACCAAGTTCCCGTTCATGACCATTTTCCAAGCCTGTACAAAGACACTCGGCCATTATCTATTTGATTTATTTACCCCCAGACCCTCTTACCCTTGTGTTTCTGGAGTGCACTCTTCCATCACTGAAGTTGGGTATGTCCATTCTACTAAACAGGGCGTCGAGCTGAATGTTAAGTCATAGATTACCCGATAAAATGGCTCAGAGCTATCACATCAGGATCTACACTCTTTGCACAAGTATCTGTACCGGGCTTAAAGGTCTCTGATGGGATGTGTGGGTTAATTTTATCGATTCTTGATCATTGCCTTCACTTCTATTTTGTAGAGGATAACCTGAATTGCAGATTTATGAGCGGGACAAATTACGTGATCGATTCAGTTTGGCGTGGAGAGGGTTTTTGTAAACTCGGGGCCAGGTCCTGAAGTTGTGGGGCCTTTTTCGTGCCAGGCTTGGCTGAGAATGAGATTTATAATGCTCATAAATATTAAAATTAAAATGGAAGAAGCAATTTTCCTGATCTGATCAGCACAAAATATTATGTCCTGCTTGTGAGTTTTAGAGTGCCAACAAATGTAGGCATTTCCAGGTTTATGAGCGGGACGGATTTCGTGCTCGAATGGATTGTGCGTGGGAGGGGTATTTGTAGCCTGGGACCCAGGCGAACCCTCATAGAGAAACAAAGCGTAGGCTCTTGCGAGACATAGCACACGAGCATGCTCGTCTCGGCTTCTGCTGATCCGTCATAAAAATAATATTCGTTAAATATGTGATTCGAAACTTCAGTGCGGGTTTCGGTGGGAGTGCATGGGTACGCGTTGCCTTTGCACGCTCAACCGAGCCTGGGCTGGCTAATATAACGTTTTATTCAAGAAATTGCCAAATTAAGTAGAATTCCGCTATAGGGAGCTCCAAAAATGAGAATGAATATGGTTTTTAAAGCTTACCCGAGAAGGTTTCAGTTATTCTTTCTTTTGTGCTTTCTACACCGAATGTCTCCTAATAAGAGACCACATTTGGGACTGTTCAAAAGTGGTCTTAAAGAACACTTTTGAACAGTCCAAAGGATGGTCTTAATGTGGGAACTTTGCTATATCTTACTAGGACCGCATTGTACTTGTGCTTTTTAGTACTCGGAACGTGAGAGATTTCCTGCTCATAAATTTGCGGATGATATGAGTTGGCATCTTTGGTTTATGAGCGAGACAATAGACATGCACGGTCGGTATGATCATAAAAACCACCCCAGTGGTTTTAATTTTGATAATCCTTTTTAATATTCATACTCGGGCCGGGGAATTGGTTGGTGAATAGGTTCTATAATCGAAAGGGTGTACGGTTTTGATATTTATTTAATATTTATCTTATTTTAAGCTCATTTTTCACGAGCAGGACCTGTTTGGGGACCTTGCTTATCTACAATGATTATTTTTTGCAGGTTTGGCTATACTGGGTAAGGTCAGCGGGGGTCCTGACGAGACGCGTGGGCTCGACTGGGCCCCCAGCTGACCTAAACTACATGATTACAAATTCAGCATTTTTTTTATACTTTGTTTTCCCCACAAAAAATGCTGATGACAATTCTCGTTCCAACTGGTATCTGTTATTGACTACGTCATTTGTTTGCATATTTTGTTTGCATATTTTGATTTTACTTATGTAACCTAAGCTTGAATAAAGATGAGTTGAGAGGCAGGCTTAACTATTACGCAGTAGCATACACATTGGAATCAAAAGGGATAATTTGAAACCGAAGATTGCACATTTCATATACGAATACTGTTATCTATTTCAAACATACATATACATACTGTCATCTATTTCAAGCACTGAATTTTAATTTGAGACAATTCCACAAAGAAATATCAGGACTGTACTTACGGAAATCAAAACAATCATCAAAACCGTACACCCTTTCGATTATAGAAAATAACTATAAATCAAGAAACAATCATTAAACTGGCAGCACTGCTTTGAACTTATACCTTAAATGCAAATATTTAAAACGAACAGGGCAGACCATGCGCAGCCGGCTGAGCAGACTCCGCATTTCGCATCTGGGTATACAGTTTTTGCAAATGCAACACTCTGACCGACATGTAACATCGATAAAATAGCGGACTGTTTTCTATTAATAACCATAAACTTTGTTTCCCCAAATCAGTGATAGTCTCGTGAACAACATCACTATTTCAGTTTCTTTCCTTTATATCTTTGAGTCGATTGTTTTACAATAGATCCAAAAATACCATGAAAACGACATTTCAAAATACGAACTTCTTACCTTCTAAACCTAAGACGTCTTTATGTCACTTTAAAACTAGGAATTCAAGATTTTCATAAGAAGTTTGTTTTGGCTCGAGCAGACAATGCCGCTAACAATGTCGTCGTTGTTTGACGGCTCCACTATGTTTACACACTTCAGCAAGAGCTTGGTGGCACTAAGGCCTATAAATTGCAGCCTGTGCCTGTAGATAGACCACACCAAGTTTGCTGCAAGTGTTACTGAAGGCCAAGACAAGCTTCATACGTTATATCGGTTACCTAAACTTCATAAAAGACCATACAAGGCGCGGTTTAATGCAAATTCAAGCTCCCGTACCACCACTGAACTTTCCAAATTATTAATTTCATGATTTACTGCCACCACAAAACGTGTAATTAAATAATGCGACAAAGGCTTTGAAAGATCGAGGTGAAATCTGTCTATAAAAAAAATCAATTGAAGTTTTAAATAAACTGAAATCAAGACATTTTCATGCTTCAAGTCTGTCTACTTATTATTTTTCACCCTTCACACTACTACTTAATGATTAAAATGAATGAACATTTCATAGGGAAGATTCCCTCTGTCTTGCATGCAATGTAAGAAAGTGTTTTTTTAAAACTTCTGAAGAACATAAAAATTACACTTTATGGTCATGTCAGAAAGTGTGTGAAGCTCTCACCTTTTTACTTGACAATATTGAGATTTTGGTACTAAGTTATTTAGACAAATTGTAGGTATCCCGATGGGTACGAATTTTGCATCCTTGTGGCTGATCTGTTCTTGTTTTGTTTAATATGAAAGAGACTTCACGATGCCCCCTCCCGTCGAAACCAAATCTGAAATCATTGAAGCATTTAGCTCGTCTTCTAGAGTTTGGATGATTTATTAAATATTGACAATACCTATTTCGATGGTTTGATCAGTCAGACTTCCTCCCCAAAACTTCAGTTAAATAAAGCAAATTCTCCTGATACCAAGGCCCCGTTTTTTGGATTTACATCTATCTATTGTAGATGGGTTTGGGGGTTTGTTTTATGATAAACGCGATGTTTTTTCTTTCTTTCTTGGATGGTGATGTTCCTCGTGCGGCATCCTATGGCGTTTATATTTCGCAGTTAATTTGATTTGCCAGAGTGTCTTGTCATGTAAGTGACTTCAACACTCGTAATAAAATGTCAATCGGAACCCGAATTTTAGGGTGACTTAATATATAAATTTAGAAATAATATATGCTTGTAATGACTTCAGCACCCGATTCGTAAAAGCATTCTTCGATATAAAAAGATTGGGTACAACATAAGTGTTATACGACGGACTGCATGCATGGTAGTTAACCCAATCACGGTTGACAACTTTGCTTCCCTCTTTAATTGCACGTCGATGGGTCAGGCCTCAGATTCTATGACGGTTCCAGAGTAAAGGTGAACTGAGAATTAGAGAGAAATTAATTTTATGTGATGTTAGTTGGTGCCAGATGCTCTGTCTCTGGTCGGGCCCATCTGAGTCTAACTGTTGGTTTTCATTTTTCTGTTGCTCCAGCATTTCAGTGGTTTCTTCCTGTTGAGTCCTCACCGTTGTTTCATCTCTGTGGTTGTTTGTTTGTGTTCTCGGAGATGTTGCACAGATGAGTTCCGAGGCATTCATGCGGACTGAACAAATTATTTGTCCAAATCACAACGAAAGTAATGGCGAGGATTGCGGCCGCGTAAAATCGATTTAAGCCCCGGACTGGAATTCGTTTCACTGACCATTCCAAGGTGGTTCTTCTGTCGAGGTTTATTTTTGTTATGGTTTGCCTTTGAGTGTGTGTATCGTTTATATTTTTATTTCGGATAGCCAATCGGCCATTTTGTGGGAAAGTAACTGTCCTTTTGGCTTTCCGCTATTGATGTTTTCATCAGAGTCTAGTATTTTATGTTTGTATTTATTTCTCTTTGGCGTCTCTGATGGGAGCTGATGTGAGCTGTGGGTTAATTGTATCGATTCCTAACCATTGCCTTCACTTCTGTTATAACTAGACCTGCAGTGAAAAAGTAGCATTGACTAAATAGAAGTGAAGACAATGATCAGGAATCGATACAATTAACTCACAGCTCCCATCAGAGACAGCAAAGGGAAGGAAACAGAAACATGAAATAACCAGACTCTAATGGAAACATCAATAGCGGAAAGCCAAAAGGACAGTTATCCAAAACAAAATAATATCTCACACTCAAAGACAAGCCTTAACAAAAATAAACCGCGACAGAAGAACCGCCTTGGAACGGTCAGTGAAACGAATTCCACTGGTGGGGGTGGGGAGAGGAGGTTAATCGATTTAACGTGGCCACAATCCTCGCCCTTACTTCGGTCGCGAATTAGACAAATAATAAATATCTCTAGAGGTGGGTTTATCACGTCAGTTTGGTGGCAACCATAGGTGTTCGGATGTAAATTTGGTTACCAAGGTAGCTACTTTTGATCCAGCCGAAGTCGAGAATAATATTTATCATATGACGTCGCGTCTGAGAATGTAATAACGCCATTTATCAAATGGCGTCGCGTCTGAGAGTGTAATAAGGCCATGAAATTAATCTGATCTTCCACTAGTGGATTAAATATGCAGATTAGTTAGAAACACTTCGTACGTTACACGAATGACGTTCTTAATAACGTCGCGTTTACAAATGGCAGGGTATAGACTTATCTGTTAAAAATCGGGAATAAAATGTGTTTTAAATGTCATATGATAAATAGAATCTTGCATTCGTGCTCATGTATTATTGAATTTATTAAACTCGTTGAAGAAAAGGGATACAATGTTCAGCAAAGTCTCGCATGGTATCCCTTTTCCTTAATTCGTTTAGTGTATTAATGAATTTACTAATGTAAGATCCTCTATGTAATAAATTCGGTTATCCAATAGTGGATTAAAATTTCTAATAACTTAGATAACGTTAAATGTACGACGTCCTTAACGACGTCGCGTTTACTAATGGCGGAATATGGACATTTTTGTAAAATAATCGTGAATAAAAAGCGTTTTAAATGTCATAAGATAAATAGAATATTGCATCCATGCTCGTGTATTATTGAATTTATTAAACGAGTTGATAAAAATGGATAAAATGCTCGGCGCAGCCTCGCATTTTATCTCTTTTCATCAACTCGTTTAATGAATTCAGTAAAAAAAAATGAATTTTATTTATCTGCCGTCCATGAAAGTATGAACGCAGTGGGTCGCGTGCAAAGTAAATGTAATCTTTGCTAGCAACCCGCTGTCGTTCATACATTCATGAACAGTATAACACTTAAGTTTATTTTTAGCTCAGCTGTTTTCGAAGAAAACGACGAGGTATTGTAATAGCTCTGGCGTCGTCTGCGTCGTCGTCGTCGTCGTCTGCGTCGTCGTGCAAAAACTTGGACATTTAGTAACATCTTTGTCATTACTGAACTTTTTTACTTAAAACTCAGACTAGTTGTTCATTATGAAAAGGGGAACTCATGCCAATAAGTGACATTATCCACTGCTTATCAATAACGTCATATGATAAACAGTATTATGTAAAAGGAAGTTTTTACACAGCTCTGTTCGTCGCACACTTTGACACATCAAGGGAGAAATACAGCCCAGCACCATTATGGCAAGTAGACTTGCCCCACAGGGAGGAAAAAAAATGGGTGAATCGGGACTCGAACCCGGGACCTCTCGCATACCAAGAAAACACTCTACCGTTTGAGCTACCGAGCATCACTGATGACCACTAACAAATAAAAGGCCTAAGGTTTGCCGTTATTGATATATATGTTCAGCGCAGAGTAAGAATCGGTACAATTCTAGAATTGTCTTGCGCAAAGTAGGAATTCCTACTTTGTTGCGCAATTCTAGAATTGTACCGGTACAATTCTAGAATTGCGCAAGGGATTCGAATGTTATATGAAACAGGCAATTGTCTCTGCGCAAAGTGTGAATCTTTTGGACAAAGTGAGAATCGAATGTTTCATCCGTATGGACAAAGTGGGAATATTTGGGACAAAGTGAGAATCGAATTTTCATCTGTGGGAATAGCATTTATCATCTGTATAGTCTTGGTAAAATTACTTTGATGGTTTTGTGAGTAGAAAATTATTTGCGATTGTAGGAGCTGAATGTTTTGTATATTACATGTACACAATGCATTTGCTAATTTCACCTTTTATTTTTCAAATCGGTTAGTCAAAAAATACATAATCAACACGTGTGATTAATTTCAAGTATGAAAAGAGGACCATTATCGTCTTAACGATTTCAATTGGTAATTATCTCTGCCTTATTAATGCAAACAAACTATTTGGAATTAGGGATTATCTGGGATAAAGAAACGTTTAAAAAATAATAATATGTAATATAAGCCAATATAGGGGTGCCATGTTTGTTTTTGTTTGTGGCAAATTTTACAAATATGAAGCAAACACTGTAGACCCAGATCAGACGCGGCGTTTTGGGGCGTCTGACCTGGGTCTGCACTGTTTGCAAATGTTCCAAAAAGGGCCGCTAGGTATGTATGGGTTAAGAAAAAAAAAACACACACAATAAAAAAAACAAACATTATTTTACATGACGATAACACATCCGTGCGAAAAACGGCATTCTTTCAGATCGCTAAAATGATTATTTCTGGTGATAATTTGTTTCTACTCAAATCTGAGGATTTTCGTCGATCGTTAAAACCGCCACATCGAGGCGGTTCTAACGAGCACTTGTACCTAGGGCAGAAATAAAAAAATAATATATACCGCTGTAAACCCCAGATTTCTTCATATTAAGTGGGGTTTACAGGGGTGTTAATTAGATAAAATTGATTCAGGCAAATATGGTGTTAACAATATACAGTTAAGTTTCGATGACTAAAACATTGGTGGCTCGTTCTAGTCCATCACGTGAACAGGGCTATGAAATGAACACCCTCTAAACCCCACTTTATATAAAGAAACTGGGGTCTAGGGGTGTACATTATTTTTTTTTATTTCTGATCCAAGTCATAGGTTGTGGGTACTCATTGGAGAACACTCAAAACCTACGTTTGCAGTATAAATAAGATAAAAGACCACGGATTTTCATCAGAAGAGTAGCCATCTTGGGGATGTGAGTGTGTGTGAATTCGGGTTAAACGTCGCTTTCAACAATTTTTCAATCATATCACGACGGTGTCTGGTTGCGAAAGGGAGCTCAGTGCTCACTTTTATAGTGCTGCCTCACTGAAGTATCATGTCCCAGACACATTACATGATACCACACCCAGTCACATTATCCTGACACTGGGTCGACCAGTCCGAGCTCTACCCCGTAAATCTGAGTGCCAAGCGAGGAGCAGCTAGTACCATTCTTAACGACTTTGGTATGTCGCGGCCCGGGATCGAACCCGTGACCTCCCGTTCCCCGGAGCGGACACTCTACCAACTGAGCTATCGGTGCCGGTCTTTGGGATGTGAAAAATGCACTATGTTCGCACGGGTGTGTTATGGTAATGACTAGAAAAAAGACTCCCAATAACTGCTCAAATTAATACATTTGAGATAATTGTCTTATTATGTATGTCGTGTTCACTCATTATCATCGAGTAAGCACGGCATAGCATTATTTTAAAGCGGAAAATCAAAAGTTATCGCTTTTTGGTCTCATCACGAAAACACGCGAAAACACGAAAAGTCTGACCCCTCCAGCCCCCACTCTTAAATAGTAAACTCTATTTTTCTTATTTCTGCTCTAAAATATAGATTGAGGGCCTCCGTGGCCTAGTGGATAAGAGCGCTGACTATTAATCATTAGGTCTCTCACCGCTGTGGCTCGAGCCTGGCTCGGGTCATATGTGAGACGCCAAGTTCTGCATCGGAAGGTCAGGTGAATTTCCTTCGGGTATTCCGCTTTTCGCCTACCTCTGATTAACAATCGGCTCGATATGAGTGTAATAATCTTGAATGGGCCGTAAACCAAACCAAAAAAAAAGAAGAAAGAAAAAAAAAAAAACGTAGATTGTAGTTATTCGTTATGAGGCGGTTCTAATGAGTACCAACACTGGACTAATGAGCATCTGCCTATGACATCAGCGGCGTCACGCATTAAAGGTACTTAGCGTATATCCGTAAATTGGTCACATAAATGCACATGCGCAAAGTCTCACTGAGGCCAGATATTTGATTCTTTGTCTGAACCTTCCTCTAGTCCCATATATTCTTCATGCGTACAGCGAAGGCTCAAAGGACCTTTTATGCGTGATGCCGCTCATATTCTTTTAAGAAATTTAAAATGGAATGTCCATGATCGTCCATGAGATAGAAGCGAAGTTTGGACTACATTTTATAGAGTGATTTTTACCACCAGGGATCAGTTTGCATATAAATGTGATAAAATCCCGTAATAATATTTTACTATTCTCACTTTGTCCCGATTCCCACTTTGCGCAGAGGCAATTCCGATACTGTATTTGCGCAAGGTAGGAATTCTCACTTTGTCCCGATTCCCACTTTGCGCAGAGACAATTCCGGAATTGTATTGCGCAAGGCAGGAATTCTCACTTTGCGCAACAAAGTGAGAATTCTTACTTTGCGCAGGACAATTCTAGAATTGTACCGATTCTTACTTTGCGCAGAACATAAATATTCAAAGATAAGCACAATGTAACAACATTTTAAGGCACTGCTGTGTATTAAAGGGAATAGATACACCTGGCAGATTTTTCCGTCATTTTTCAAAGGGAGACAACTTTCAGGACTTCATGTCTGCTTTTCTATATATAAACTCTGGGTCTACTCTGAAAGGAAAGAATATCCTCTTTAGGAGCAAACACTTTCGTTTAAAGGTTGACCCCTTTTGACATGGGACGACAAAATACTTTTTTGGCAGGAGTTGCCTCCCCTAAACGTGTACACATACCCATTAAAAAGAGTGTTTTCTTACAAATCCAATTGTCTTCAGAATAAAAATATTTTCACAGATGGATACATGTACGTGGAAAAAAATATGAATGATTTTATGAAGCAGAGGCTTTGCAAAAAAGTACAAGCTTAAATAAAAGTCTACAAGTGTTACAAGTTTATACTATAATTTTAGTACAATTGTATGACCCGGAATATGGTAAGCCAACATTTTCACCCAGAAAACAGTCTATATATAAGCAAATATAAATGGAAATCTGAAACCGGTATAATACATTTTAATGGAGGTCAAATTCGGGACAGATGTCTGTTTGTTTTTCTGAAATGGCTTTAGATGCTTGGAAAATGTTAGTTTAAGATCGTTTCTACATAAGAATGAAATCATCTTGAGGCTTGGCTATAATTATTAATACACAACCGTTGCATGTCTCGAAAGTTTATAGCACTGATGAATCCAACCATTATCAGTAGAAAACCCATTACGAAAACATGCCTATATAATTTAGACCCCCTTTAACCCCACTTTTATATAGTACAACTGGGGTTTACATGGGTAAACCTTATTTTTTCCTGTTTCTGTTCTGAAATATAGATTGTGGGTACTCGTTAGAACCGCCCTATCGAGGCGGTTCTTACGAGTACCCAAAATTTATATTTTGAGCTGAAATAAGAAAAATATCACAAATTTTCATCTTAAAAGCTCGATCTATTGTGACAGGAGATGGCTATGATCCTTTGTTTGTGGCCTTATCGTGTCAGCCTTAATGACTTTACTAACTCTTTCTGGAGGGCATCAATAAGATACAAAACGTTCATTTCTTTTTGTTTTCAAAGGGCATCTTTCATCTGTGCCCATGCATGTTTTTTCTTTAAAGTTTGTATACTAATAACTCAGCATATACAACCTATAAAAATATATTTATTAAATTATAAATCAAAGGAGGACTCAGGGGACCACCCTGACTGACTCCCTCCATGAGCTGATGTCTGTGTCTAAATAAGTCTGTCTTGAATCTTATTTTTTATTTAGTTTCAATATTTGTGAACTTGATTAAATGCAGAAATCCATAGGTATTCTTTTGATACTAAAAAACTTTTTGAATTAATTAACGTTTACATTTTCTGATAAAATAATTATCAAAAATCTCATTTTTAATTGAAATTTTAAAACATTATCAAAATTCAATTCCTAAGATAATATGTTCCAGTCTTTGTCAAGATTTCATTTTACTAGTAAAACTTGCCATATGTACCTTCTGTAGCTATGCCAAATTTCATGAAAATCTGAAACCGGTAACACTGTAGTTTTACACCTTTAATGAATGTAAGTCGTTTCTGCAAAATCTACTGGTTTATCGAAATGATCCAAGAACCTTACAAAAAGGCATTGTTCTCACAATTCCTCACACTTACGTAATAAAAATGAGTTTATACAAATCAAAATGAATACATATTGAGCTGATCTAGCTAAGAAACCATTAAAATATCATGAATTTTGGGTATTTGCCTTTCATTTATACGCTATGATCTACCCAAAATAGTAGATCGTAAAACACTAAATCAAAAGGTATTCTAATCAACAAATTAGGCTTAACAACATATATTGATTTTTATTAGCAGCAAAATTATTGTGAACATGTACAACTTTATTTATTGACTTTACAGAAGTCATAGTACTAAAATAGGTGTAATGCAAGGAGATCCATTATTTTCATTTCCATACCGAGATGGTGTGCAAGGACGCAATGGTCAGCGAGTGGTTGTTACTAGTAAAAATAGTACTGTTCATAAATCCATGGCCAGATTAAGCCTTAGATATATACCGTCTTTATGTACGCTGGATTTTATCCTAACAAAAAAGTTACAGCCATTAGTGGTCAGTATTTCCAAAAATCGAATCTGACACTGATACTGAGTTTCTGTTGTTAAAGATAATCATTGATGGATGAGGCCCAGAATATTTGGTACAAACCAAGCTTTTACTAGACCTACAGGAATTTTGCTATTAGACATGGAGAGAAACAGTTGTCTTCCTTACAGTACACATGCATAAAAATGTCTCTTTTCTGCATTAGTATTGTAATTTTTGACGTTTCTTTAGTGTCTTATTTTTTTTATTTACTTTGTCAATATAGTGGTTATTTTATAGGAAGCGAGCTTTTAGTATTTTTATGGTTGTAAAATGTTGCATGTTTCTGCTGAATACAAGTTCACTGTTCTTTAAAGCACTGTTCTCGCTTGCTTTGTTGTTCATTAATAATTACCGATACATTTCTGTGCAATTTATCTCTCAGCTTAGAAAGAGCATTGCAGTGTTTGGGCAGAAAAAAGCAGCACAGTGTATTTAATGAAAATGATCTAATGAGATAACTACTGACAGACTGAATAATAATTATCACCAGTTTAAATGTTCTTGATACCTTACATATGTGCTTTGTAATTACTGCAACAACTGCTGAGATAGATAAATGAAGTCAAAAACCTATACAAATAAAGCCAACATAATCATGATCACATAAACTTTGGTTTAAACATATTTATTCACATACTGATTGCATATAATTATAAACTATATAATATTCTAAACTAAATACAATTAAGCATGTGAAGGGATTCAGAAAGAAGCCTAAAGGCTTATGTAAATCTGTCTCTCTAAATATCCTTAAAGTACAAGCAAACAACCAACCGGTGAAATATTACAATCACTTAAATGAAGACTATATTTGGACCAAACCAAAATACATGAATATATGCAATAGAGAGAGAGAGAGAGAGAGAGAGAGAGAGAGAGAGATAAGACATAAGATTTGGAACACAGACAAATGTAAGATCATGTGATTTCTGAAAGCAAATTTATTCAGATGACATTGGAATATAACTTTTGGAAGCCGTTTGATTTCGTTCATAAGGGGTATATAAAAAGATAGATTGGCTAGTGCTTAGTGCAGACACAAATACTGAAAACTGTTTAATGGGTCTTAATGTCAAGGAAAAGTAAGCCCAAGTGTTACTGATTGTCCCAAGAGAAAATCTTTCTTTTTAAATGGACGGTTAGGATTAAACAAACAAACAGACAACAGTTAGACTTGAGAGTCATTTGTCTCGAGTCGGATAACAAATCTCACAAAATCTGAAGCAACATCTCAAATGACTGGTATGTTGTTGATTTGAATGTTAAATCTAATAACCACCTTAGCAAATTAGACAAGACAGACAGAAATATAACTATACACGTGATTTCATGGGTGCGTTTGATGCCATTTGTCATCAAAACCTTTGCGGTATAGTTCTGTATACAAAATAGTTTATTTTGGCCATGGCGTTCAATAGGTGGCAAATCTACCGAACTGGATGTTTGAAATATTACTTATAATTTTGCTATGAACTAATTACACACATCATACTATACTATAGCCATCCAAATTGAAAACAATGGCAAAGCATTATTAAACAGCATGGCCGAAACATGATAATCATATAATGTCACATTTTGCTGAATCAGGACTATCAGTATTCAGTCTGTTAAAACACAATGTTACCGGTCCTCAATTTCCATGAACTTTAATCTACATATTCCTGAGATATGTTGATAGTTTTCATACTAAAATGGTGTCTTGACAAAAATTGGAACATGGTAAAATTGCATATAATATTTTAATGAATACAAAACTTGGAGCTGAAATATGGGGACACTATCCAAGAAAACGGAATACCCAGCCACTATTACTTGAGATGTGAGGCCATTCCTAGTATCACCTAACTCACCAATCATGGCTTTAATTCATAAAACATTGCAGCATTAGATATATGAAACTCTGAATACTGTAGACAGGTTTATATCAGAGTACTCTCTGTTGAGATTAAGACTTCATAAAAATGTAATAAATTCACTATGGTTATACCCAAGGCAATTGTGGTGCATAATTTCATCAATTTCCAAGCGTGGGCAGATGCCAATGTATATTTCCTATACCCTGAAAGACCGCTTTAAATAGGCTCCTACAATGTCAGCCCTGATTCACGATTGTAATTATGCACCGTTACGTTAACCCATTACATGCAGGAAACCCCTAAAGGGTACCTTGACAAACAGTGCTGGCCCAGATTAGACGCCACAGAACGTGGCGTATGATCAGGGCCTGCACTATTTGCTTATAGAATTTTCCGTCAAAAATAGAATAAAAACGAAAAAATAGGCCAGACACCCCCTATATGACAAATGGACTTGTTCGACATATAGCAATAGAACCAATTGGTTAACAAGTCCTGTAATGAACACCCATGTGACACTATTTTATATTGAGAAAACTGGGGTTTACACGGGTATATACAGTAAAATTTATACATTAAGACCACCTTTGGGACTGTTCAAAAGTGGTCTTAAAGACGACTTTTGAACAATCCCGAAGGTGGTCCCTTTGGACGTTGTAGGCGGAAAACACAAAGAAAAATTAAGTGTACCCTTCAAAATAAGCTTTTTAAAGCAGAATTAGTCTTAATTATAGGTGGTCTTAATAGCGGAATTTCACTGTATACAGTACAAAACATATCCACTGCGTTAGTAAAGACAAATCTTGAACATAAGAACTATTGTTATAGTAATGACATTATGCTGAGAAATAAGCGATGCACCGTTAGAAGTTTTCAGTTTTGGTATGACGTCATTATATGTTTCTTGACAATCGAGGTCATGACAGGCAGAAAAATTGCTAACTTGAAAATTCTGACCCACATCAAGGTTCAGTTGTTCATTACCAATCGCATGAGCCACATCGTCAACCGTTTGGTTCATATCCGCTGTTGGGACTCCGATGGCGTTGACATCATACAGTGCTCTTGATCCTAGAAGGATTCTGATACCAACTTCATCTGCACTGGAATCGTTTTGTACAAAGGCAAACCACTGAACTCCATCTTTTTTCCAACCAAGCTGGGTTGCCAATTGGTCGGCGACGCTACCTGCCAAAGCATTATGATCCGTAGAAACTGACCTCTTTCCAATGGAACGCTTTACTAGTTTAACTACTACGTTGATTACGCGCATTGCAAGTCTTCCGCCAGCCTTCCCCACGGCCCATCCGCAGGAAAATGGATCTGTAATCCAGTTATACCATTGTCTTTTGCACTGCACCCAGACAGTTAACATACCTCGCAAACTTTCAACTGTAGCACTCAGAAAGGCACCTTTAATTGTCCAAAATATCTTGGCCCATTCTACGCAGTCAAGATCACAAACTGAGGGTTCTCCAGGGTAGGGATGTAGGTAGCATGGAGAATGTGTCTCAAATCCCGTCTGTTGTATCTCTCTGCAGTCAGTATTCACATACGGTCGGAGAATCGGAACGAGCTTCACTTGCAAACATTTTCGAACTGCATTTATCCACTTCTGGCTTAGGGCCAGAAACATGTGTTGATTCTTGGAGTACAAGTTACAAAACTGGAGGGCGTAGCTTACAGCATATCCATAGTGACTTGACGAACATGGATGACGTTTCTAAACAAAGATACAAAATGTATTATAACAAGAACGTACAGTGAAACTTCGGAGGGCGTAGCTTACAGCATATCCATAGTTGTCCGAACATGGATGACGTTTCTGAATAAAGAAACAACATGCATTATAACAAGAACGTACAGTGAAACTTCGGTAACTCGAACACGGAAATTTCGTTTACAATGGGTATTCCGACCTAACTCTGGGGTCCCTTGAGTGAAAACTTCTTAAAGTCACAGATATCCAGATACATGTATTAAGTACAATATGTGAGGTTTTCTGGTTTTATTTTGAAAAGGCATGTTGTGTGCACTCATTAGAATCGCTTCAATGGGGCGATCCTAATGAGTACAAACAACATAACTCTACTTTGTAGTAGACTGTAAACGGATCCTAAAGTGAACCCCATTTTGCCTCATGAGCTGGCACCATGATTAAACCTTATTAATCGAACTACCCATATTTCGATCACATTTTCACTGTCCCAGAGGAATTCAAGTTATTGAAGTTGGACTGTCCATACACATCTAACGACACAATCAACACGTTTTAGGGTCATGTCGAGTCGGTCAGTTTTCCTAACACCAGATTTCCTGGAAAGGCTTAAACAAATTTAACCAGTAACGGTACACATTCTTTGCCAAAAACTGACACAAACGGAAACAAATTGAAACAAATTTCGTGATCAATCTTTACGAAAGAGTTGGGCGCGCATTCCCCTGTGTCACCGAGGTCAGACGTTACCGAAAGCAGAAAAATCCTGTTTCAAACCAAAGCCGTTTTAATATATTTGATTTTACTAGACTAGATATATGTTCAGACGGTTTCAAAATTAAGAAACTGATCAGCCCTACAAGTGATTGGTTGACTTATAAATCACAGTTTGGAGGTCAGTTGTAAAGTGATAGCTCAATGGTTAGTGTACTTGCCTCTGATGCTAGAGGTCCCGGGTTCGATTCCCGGCATCAGCGATAAAATTTCGGTATCCGAACACGCTCAATTGGCATCATTTGCAGGGATGAATAAAGTGCACCGTCCTTCGGATCTAGACGTTATCTGGAGACGTCCTGTGCAGGGAGAACCATCCCCTATGCAGGTTAAAGAACCCTACCATAATTACATGATTTCTGTGTAGGCTTTCATTCTGCAAAACTGGAGTGTATGTAATATACACCTGCGAGTAATGGTCAAATGTGACCGATCGCAGTATCAGTAGAAAGAAAGAAAGAAAGAAAGAAAGTAGATCAAATCCCAAGCTCGCAGCGAAAGTGATTTGTCTGCTTACAACTGACCGACAAACTGTGATTTTACACTACAGCTGATCTTTTTCGATTCTAACACACTGAAAATCGGCAATAATGTTTATTTCGAATTCTCCCAACCTTTCGCCATTGTTAGAAGACATCCCACCACAAAAATGACATTCTAACAATAGCCGCCTATATAACCGTTGGTTAAATCCGGTGATACGCTCGTATATTGAGTGACAAATCACCAGGCAAAAACGCGTGACGAGAAGAGCCGCTGTTTTATGACGTTTGGCGACGTCATCGATCGTGTTCTTGACGTTAGACGGAGTAACGTCTTTTACACGAATAAAGTACGTTACAAAAACAGGCAACTGCATGTGTTACAGTCAAACAGGTTGAGAGAATATGAAGGAAACAACATTTAGTTGACTTTAAGGTCAAGAATACATTAATGAATGGCGCAGTTATTTACGTGCGTTGCGAAGGACGTTTCGTCATGACGTTCTGACACTACAACGTCACTTTCAAAATAGCGGCAGCCATCGCCGTTTGTCACTGTCAAAGGAAATATAGGCAAAGAGGCCGTTTTAGCGGTTGGTATGTGAAAACTCGAAAACGTAACTTAGGAAAATAATTATGATTTCGTAGAGCAGAAGACTTTTCAGTACAGTGCACATTCATTCGACAGAAACTGAAAGCAAACCTTTTGAATCAGCGGAAAGGGAGAGTGGCCGAAAAAAAGAAGGTATGAATCAGTCTAAGAATGGCTAATGAATAGCTTGCATGTATCCAGCAAGCGGCCTTTTGCAGCTACATGTCTGCACGGCCCGCGAACAATGAAAAGATGATAAACATAGATTTGACCAATAACAAGATGTCTTTTCGAAAAAATCGGCTTGCTAAACAAAATTGGTCTTACTTACTTATTTCGAGCCGAATGTACGTCAGATGTGTGGCGAAAACCGGAGTACAAGAGAAAAAAAACATTATACCTTCCGTAGTAGAACTTTGCATCTCACCGGAGCCAGGCTCGAACCACAGCGGTGAGAGAGATCTAATGATTAGGAGTCAGCGCTCCTACCTACAAGAATACGGAGGACCAGTATTTTGTTGTTGTTTTTTTGGCTCGTGATTTTCGTATACGTACAGACTGCACAGATCATTCTACACCAAAACGCAAAGAAAATTTCTCATCCTGCCAACAGGATTTTCTATTTTGAATTAATATTACGCAATCCGCAGTCCAAAACCATGCGATAATCACGATAAAACTCGGTATAACTAAATATCCCTAAGTTCGTGCGTTTAAAGAAAAATGGCGCTAGAAATAATGTTTTGGCGCGTCAACTGACGTTGCCGGTAAGAAACAGCAACGTCGCTTATAAATAACGTCAGAAAACGTAGACCCCACACTAATATATCTGTCTGTACTTCGAAAACTAACCTGGTAGTCAAGGATTTTTTCAGCTTTTTATAATCAGAAATAGCATAGTCATATAATATTAGTTTTTGAGAAAATTCTACGGACTAGTTAATTTGTCATATGAGAATAAAATGGAAATTTCGGCGATTTTTTTCTGACTCCCATTGCCCGCTGTAGAAACGTTTAAGATTTTCAAGCGGTCCTTGCGCGTAAACGAAGCTGGTGACCTATCATTATTTTTGCATTTTTGGATGTAACATGTTTACGTCTACTCGAATGCAAAATTTAAAAAAAAATTATGGGAGAGCCCATTTACCTATTCTTGACTTTAAGTGTGTTAGAATCGAACAAGATCAGCTTTATTGCGTGATTTGTTAAGTAATATCACATTTTGTCTGTCAATTGTAAGTAGATAAATCACTCGCACTACGCGCTCGTGCATCCGCAACTATTATTGACATTTATGCCTTTGGCGCAAAGGATTAAGCCTTTTACTGTGCGCTGACCTTCTCGGCTTACCTGTACAGAATCTCTTGTTGGAAATAGCAGGGGCTTTAATGGAAAACAATTTTTAAACAAATATAACTTTTTTATTTTTCAATTTGATAAAGATGTTCCGATTGAATTTTATTGTCCGTTTAAATTCCTTCAAAACGATATCAAATAAGTGGAACTTTTATTTAATTAGCTGCCGGCATTTTTATTTTCAAATTAATAGCCTATAATCCTTACTTGAAGCATACAAATCTGTAGGAAAACAACGACAGTAACCGACTTTAACGGCTAAAATTTACATTTTCTGTTAATATTGCAAAAAAACGCCCGTATCAGACGCAATGTGTATACAAAATTGTGCATTTTGATAGCAATTACAATATTTCAAAATAATATTTAATAACGGCACTTTGCGATTAAATTTGGTGCTTATTCAGAAAAAGGTTTATCGTCTACACACGCGTGTAATCCCAAAGCGGGTCAGTTTCAATCGACTGTAAAATCAACACAACTTCGCCTGGGCATCTCCTTGGAATGTAAATAAATCTAAGAATGCGGTGTCTGATCTGCATCTTATTTATTTATTTATTTATTTATTTATTTATTCACGTAATTTTTTATTTTCATGACCTGATTAGATTTTTGCGCATTCTTTATACTTACTACGCAAAGTTAAATCAACATTGCTAGTAATAAGATTTATGATTACATTTGTTTGTTTTGTATGTTTGTATGATTACAGCTGAAAGAAAGAAAGAAAGAAACCCATGTGAATTTGTCACGAAATTTCTAAAAAAATTATATAACTTGGTTATAATATATATCTTATTCCAATTACTCAGATACAGGCTAATCTGACATTTCGTTGTTCGCACATTGTTTTGTGAGGAATGTTTATTTTATTTATATTTTTCTAACATGCGTTTGATTATTTAAATGCTATTGTGAATTCAGTCTGGTAAATAAAAAAAAAAAAATAACCGTAAAGATGCCATTTATGCCTATGTAAATTGTTTTGTATTCATTATTATCATCTTGATTGTAATGAAAACCTAATTAAAAACTGCTTTATATAGAGAAAACTGGGGTTTACTGTGGTATTCATTTTTTTCACTTCTTCTCCAAAACATAGGTTGTGGGTACTCGTTAGAGCCATCTCAATGAGGCGATTATAACTATGTTTCAAGTATTGATGAGTTTACTTTGACCAATAAACTGTTTTTGAGATATCAAAAATGTACTATGCCGCACGGATGTATTATCGTTATGTGTATATTTTATTATTATTATTATTATTATTATTATTATTATTATTATTATTATTATTATTATATTCATTTATGTATAATCAAATGATTATTAGATTTTTTTCTTTTTTTTTTTATTTAAATTATTTATTTATTTATTTCAACTGTTAAGTGATTTAAGATGAGGTGTGTACCCTTTTTCTGGTGTTCTCTCCATGATGCTGCGAAAAAGAATATGCATGTTAACCAAACTTTATATAAAACAGTTGGGTTATCAGGAATCAGTATGATTTTACACAAAATATAGGTAGAAAGTACTTGTAAGAACCATATCAATTTGGCGGTTCTGTGCCCATACATGTTCATCTCACTGTGGGGGGGGGGGGGGGGGGGGGGAGGAAACATCACGGGTATTTAAGCTGAAGACAATTATCGCTTTTTATGACACGTGATGTGTATTGTATACCGGCTACTGACCATCGGGAAGCCTGAAGATTAATGGACACGCGCGTAAGGTATATTGTATTTCCTTTCCGGAGAGATTAACTTTATTCATATGCATTAAGTTCTAAGCAGAATAGATATTATTTAGAAAATGAGAATCTATTATTATTATTATTATTATTATATCTTGGATCCAATATACATGTTCGATTTGTTTGTTTGGTTTGAGGTATAACGTCCATGTCAACACAGTATAGGACTAAGGTCATTTTGAAGACGTTGCTTCCAATTTTGTGGGACTTTTACCCGACAATGAGATGCAATGACATCTCAAACCCTGTCGCCCAATGAAACCAATAGGGTTTATAAGCATGGACTCCTACCGCTTTGCCTGGGCAGGCTTAGATCCTATAAGCGGTCTACTAGTACTGGTGTGCGGTCGGTTTCAGCTCTGCGTGGAAGCATCATGCAGTCAATCTATTTCTTCAAGCCCCGATGGGCGGGGACCGTGAATTATACATGTATACTGGGTCCAAATTACGAGAATAAATCCGTTTGACACAGTACCTTCTTATAGGTTGTGGGTTATTGCTAGAACTGTTGTTTTAAAATTTATTTTAATTGCTTCAACAGACATATACATATTATCCAAGATTTGCAAGAACCGGTCTATAGAGTACCCACAGCCTATGTCTTGTACAGAAGAAAAGGTTTGGGATGATTGCTGGAAACATTTCATTGATAACATACGTCTTTATTTATCCCCATCAACACTGTATAGGTCATTTTGGAGACGTTGCTTCCAATTTTGTGGGACTTTCACCCGACATTGAGAGGAAATGACATCTCAAGCCCTGCCACCCAATTACACTAATAGGGTTTATATGCATATACGATCCAACTCGCATAGATAGATAGATAGATAGATAGATAGATAGATAGATAGATAGATAGATAGATAGATAGATAGATAGATAGATAGATAGATAGATAGATAGATAGATAGATAGATAGATAGATAGATAGATAGATAGATTAAACTGGCATGAAACTCAGTAATTGCTCAGTAATATGTCTAGAAAAACCGTTGACTTTCTAAATCTTCAGAAACGCATTGTCTATATTCTGTAATTTTTGCGTACAACTCGATATGACAAAAATATCTATGGCTGCGGCGTAAAACAAAGTAAATAAAAATATTGTAAATAAATATATTATCTAAATGCACGGGTCAGTAGAGGCGATTGGTTCTAACTAGTATCCACAACCTATGTCTTGGTGCAGAAATAAAGAAAATAATGTATACCCACTTTTCTCTATATAAAGTGGGGGTTAGAGGGTTTCATTACACGGACTTGCTATTGTGATGATAAAACGGTGATTCTTTTTAGCAAGAAGCGTAATCTCGGATGAAACCCTGAGTCTTAATTGTTCATTTTATCTGAATTATTTTTATTTACCGTCCCCAGGCTTATGATATTACTTTTTAAATACAACTACAGGTCAAGTTGCCACTTACTGGTCTAGTGACTACTATTGGTGCAAAGATTAACGGCGCGCATCACAATACTTGGTGATAATTCGATTATCGACAGGTAGTCGGAAGTGTGCTTACTCAATGTATTGATCGATTAACAATCCATCATGAACGATTATATTGACGTGCGTCGTTTACCTGAGCAGAAAGAAAGAAAGAAAGAGCGTATATGATGAAGTTATCGTCATTTAAAAAAGAAAGAAAGATTTACTCGTTTAGCACGAACAAAATAAGGAAGAGAAACATATGAACTAGCTAAGAGACATTGGCGGCACAGGCCGCCACAAATACTTCTTCTCGGGGGGAAAGGGAATAATATAGTATTCTTATTGCTTGTTTAAAACAGAGATTGTTGGACCTCATTAGAATCGCCTCGACGAGGCGGTCTTACGAGGTCATCAAACTCTGTGCTATCAGCATAAATGAGAATATAACAATATTTCATGTGTATTTTCAAATAAATAAATAAAGGAAGAAAAAAAGGAAGATGAATATTATTTGTGAACAACTGAAAACTTGAAGTTGTTTATCTTTACTCCTTTCACACAATGATGGCATGATAAATATACTATTTAAAGCTTACTGAGTCACTAAGAAGCAACTGAGACTAGATAGAAAGAAAGAAGGAAGGAAGGAAGAAAGAAAGAAAGAAAGAAAGAAAGAAAGAAAGAAAGAAAGAAAGAAAGAAAGAAAGATACATAGATACATAGATAGATAGATAGATAGATAGATAGATAGATAGATAGATAGATAGATAATCGGCAATTATTGTGTCAAGACAGATTTATCCGCATTAAAATCAGTAAGAGTATCTCCTTTGCATTCCTATGCTTACAACTCAGACTCAAGGTTCTCGTCTCAACGGATACATTACGAAAACACGCCTATATAAATACATTGTACATTTAAAAATAAAACAATGAAAATTTTCAGATGAAAACTTGTGGTATTTTTCATATTTCTGCTCAAAACATAGATTGTGGGTGCTCGTTAGAACCGCCTCGCCTAGGCGGTTCTGTCGAGTGCCCAAAATCTATGTTTTTGAGCAGAAATAAGAAAAATATTACAAGTTTTCATCTTATTTATTTATTTATTTTTTTGGGGTGGTAACGTTTTGAATGCATTTGTTTAGGCGTGTTTTCGTAATGTATTTTGCAGATATTTAAGTAATTGGTCCCTTTTGATAAATCGGCCAATTTGTTGTTTGTTATTGTCGGCATTTTGAACATATTCCTTTACATTAACAATCAATAACGGCCCCGCCCTTCGGGGCTTGAAGAAATAGATGGGCTGCATGATGCAATTACACGCAGAGCTGAAACCGACTGCCCACGAGTACTGGTTAACCGCTCAGAGGATCTAAGCCGGTGCGAGTCGGAACGTCCATGCTTATAAACCCTATTGGTTTCACTAGGCGGCAGGGCTTGAGAAGTCAGTTCATCTCAATGTCGGGTAAAGTCACACAAAATGGGAAGCAACGTCTCCAAAATGACCTATACAGTGTTGACGGGGACGTTAAACTTCGAATCAAACAAACAAATTAACAATCAATGAACCTTTCTTTCCAGAATAAATATTTGATGTTTGAATTTGCAGAATGTTATTATAGATAATTAAAATGGTTACAGGTAAATAAAGAGTAATTAAAACCTAATTCTTCGTTTTATATTTTTGATTAGTCACAATTAATTTCAAACAGTGTAAGTAAGCATTACCTTACATGGATATGTTACAATATTGAATAATCATTGCGACAATTATGATCTCACATTCATGTGAAATAATGCATTCTTTAGGTTGCAGAAAACGGTTATTAAAAAATGTGTCATAGTTTATTACAAGATGGCGGACAGTATGTACTGGCTGTAGTGGGTATCGCAAGAAAAAAACAGTTTGAGTGAGAGCCGTCATATCTTAAGGGCTAAATAGTGAACGATGATATAGTGTTATTACTCCAACTTGATAATGGCTAGCAGGGATTTTGTTTTGCCAACTCAGAATAGATATTTGATGAATCAAATGGATGAAATGACACGCGAAGGTTTTCAAATGGCGGCAAAAAGAAAAAGGACAAATACTGGACAAAGTGATAGCGAACAACGTTCACTTTTCTTGCTTAGTAATCCGGACGATAAATTGAATATCATATTTGATGAGCTTGTGTGTATTCGTAAGTCTCAGGAATCTGCAAATAAAGGTATGTTGTCTTTTCAGAATTGTTTCATAAACCTCAGTGAGGAGGTTAATGACGTCATAAAGACAACAAACAGAAATACAGATATGTTGAAGATACTAGCCTATAAATCAATAGACCTTGAAGCTAGATCTCGTAGAAATAACCTAATATTTTGGGGCTTGGCTGAAAATCATAATGAAAATTGTTTCAGTATTATAAGACAGTTCATCAAGAATGAACTTGATCTAGACTCTGACAAAATGTATTTGGCCAGAGCTCATAGGCTTGGACCCTACAAAGCACAAGGGGTACAGAAACGTCCGTTAATCGTGAATTTTAGAGATTTTTGTGATACGCAAGACATTATGAACAATGCGTACATGCTAAAGAAAACACCTTTTAGCGTAGATTATGATTTCCCAAGAGAGATCAATGCTGCTAGAAAACTTTTATGGAACGAGATTAAAAAAATTAAATCAAATAGACCAAATGCTAAATGTCAAATTGTGTATCCGGCAAAGCTAATAGTTGATGGTAAGGTCTTGCGTGATGAGTTCCCGGATTGGGGTGAAATACTGAAAAGCAGTAGACTGAGTGACTTTTCTCACATTGAACAAAAGGTGCTCACATGTGACATAGACCGTCAGGATTACACAAATATACAGTCCGGTACTGAAACAGTAGACGCTTTTTCTTCAGACACGTCCTTGTCAGTGGGTCGAAATAGTTCACAAACACGTGACTGTCAAACAACTGACATGGACTGCACGCCTTCTGACGCATGTTCAAAAGAGAAAGTCTTACCTTCAGAATCCGAGAGTAGCCTCAATAATATAAATCCTGTTCCACAGAAGTCGCTTTTCCGACCTTTTAATACATCCAATACAACAGAAAAGAACATTTCACACGATACAAATCCTGGGAATACACTAAGTAACAGCTGTTTACAGGTGGAAAAACCAGATCATGAAGAACGTGTTTCACGTTCTCTCCAGCGTGGTCCCCGGCGCCATGCGTCGATGTCAATTCCTAGAAGTCGCTATGGGGAAAAACGTGGAACCAGTACAGTGGGAAACCAAGATAAAAATAGACATGCTGGTAAAAATAACATACCGGGTAATGATGTCACAGAAAAAGAAACATTATCAGCTGGGACTGATCAAAATAAACAAAATACTGAAAACTGTGACAAAAATGATGAATCCAACTCCAGAGTAAATGTTTCAGATTAGGTTACAGAGGGGAAGGTGTCTTTGAAACTTTCACTTTTAAATGTTCAAGGATTAGTTTCTAGACGTACAAATAAGTTAAAAACACAAGAATTGAATAGCATCTTTGACTCAAGCGATATTGTTCTGTTAACTGAAACTTGGACGGATGAGTTTTCAGACATTGATGTTAGGAACTTTGAGCACTTTGTATTAAATAGAAAGGATATCAAGGCGGGTAGTCGAAGGAACTCTGGCGGTATTATAATATACATCAGAGACAAATTTGTCTCAAAAGATACTTTGATACTTAAAAGCGAAGATGATTTTCTATGGGTTAAAATTAGCAAATCGGTGTTGTCCTTGTCGAACGACCTATACATATGTTTGTGCTATGTAACTCCAGACGATAGTAGCCGTCAGTCTATGATTGAAAGCAACGTTTTTGATAGATTAATGGATTCAGTGGTGCACATTGAAAATGTAACCCAGAATGCTTGTAATATTTTAATTTGCGGAGATTTCAATGGCCGTACTTCGGTTAATCCAGATTTTGTGGAAGACGATGATACTACCCATATGCCCGTTCTCCCAGACGAATACATCCCTGACGTTAAACTACCGCGTTTTTCACAAGATAAGGGGCATGTTAATAATAATGGTTTACTTCTACTAGAGTTCTGCAAACAGACAGGGCTACGGATAATGAATGGGAGGGTGGGTAACGATTGCGGGACAGGCCAATTCACTTTTGTAGGCAGCAGAGGTAGCAGTGTAGTAGACTATGTATTAGCTTCCCATGACTTTTTTATGCTTATAGATCAGTTTAAAGTGCACGAGCCAAATATTTTGTCTGACCATTGTCTTATTAGTTTTTCTTTCTTTTTCAATAAAGATCAAATAAACGAGCCGGATGACGACGAGCATGAGCGTGTTCAAGGTAGATATGTATGGAAAAATGACTTTAAAGACGAATTTATTACCTCCCTTAGTCAAGACGAAACTGTAGAAAGAATAAACGAGATAAATTTCAGGATACAAAATTGCTCAGAAAATGAAGAAATCGATCTATGTTTGTTGGAATTGTCTAATATATTTGAAACAGTTGCATCTCCTTTATTTAAAAAGACACAGGAAACTAAACCTAAACGTATTTTTTCAAATAAAACTGAAAATCCCTGGTTCGATGAAAGATGCGCTGAAAAACGAAATTATTTCTTACACATGCTCGATAAATACAGGGGGTCTAGAGACGACGAAAACAGAATTGGCATGGTTAAAGCGAGGTCTGAATATAAGTCCACTTTAAGAAAATGTAGGTATGAGTATGATAAGGAACGAACATCTCGTTTTGTGAATGCAAAATTTAAGAACGCTAAACTTTATTGGAACCTGTTAAAGGAGTCGGCCGGGGTAAAAACCACAAATGTATCTCTGTCGTCGTTTGAGCAATACTTCAAGGCGGTAAATAACCCATCCGACCCTTTCTTTTCGCCTGACGAGGATATTATTTATTTTAACGAACGCTATGAGAATGATGAATTTGCTATAATGTTTGAGGAGCTTAATGTAGTTTTTTCACGAGAAGAAATATCGAAGGCAATTAATCAGTTACACGTTAATAAAGCGGCAGGACCAGACAAACTTATAAATGAATTTTTCATTCACGGTAAAGAAAAATTGGTCTCAACATTATATATCCTGTTTAACAAACTATTTACAATGGGATACTTTCCCCAAAATTGGTCAGAGGGTTATGTAATCCCTCTACATAAAAAGGGTACTCTGAACGACGTTGAAAATTTCAGAGGCATTACGCTTCTAAGTATGCTCGGTAAGCTTTTTTCACGAGTTATTAATAATAGGTTATCAGAATGGGCAGAGACTTACTTTATTTTAATTGAAGCACAAGCAGGTTTTAGGCCTGGAATGAGTACTGTTGATAACATATTTGTTTTACATAGCTTAATTACGCATCTAATAAATCATGGAAAGAAATTGTATTGTGCTTTTGTCGACTTCACAAAAGCGTTTGATTATATAGTGCGAGAAAATTTGTGGTTTAAATTAGTTAAGCTAGGTTTAAGGGGGAATATCTTAAATATCATAAAATCTATGTATGAAAGTGTTAAATCAAGAGTCAAACTCTGTGATAAAATTGGGAATGATTTTTTCTGTAGTCTTGGTGTAAGGCAGGGTGAATGCTTATCTCCCCTTTTGTTTTCCTTGTTTTTAAACGATATAGAAGAAAAGTTCATGCGCGCTGGTTTTAATGGGATTGATATCAACATGTTAAAAATATTTATGTTATTATATGCTGATGATATAGCGATATTTTCTAACACAGCAGAAGAATTACAAAGTGGCCTAAACTTGTTGTCAGAATATTGCAAACGTTGGAAAATGAAAATAAATGTCACTAAAACAAAAGTTTTGGTTTTCAGAAAAGGTGGTCAGTTACCTAGAAACCTGTCTTTCATTTATGACGGTGAAGTTTTGGAAATTGTTAAAAGTTTTAAGTATCTTGGTATTGTATTTACGGCAGGTGGGTCTTTTTCAGAGGCACAAAGTACACTTGCGGGACAAGCTCAAAAGGCTATTTTTAAATTAAATAAATACTTACATAAGTTCACTTTTGTTTCACCTAAACACAAGTTGGAGCTTTTCGATAAACTTATTACACCCATTCTGAATTATGCTTCTGAGGTATGGGGATTTGGTCATGCAAAAGTAATAGAACGAGTACATATGCAATTTTGTAAAAAAGTTTTAGGTGTAAGGAAAACGACACAGAACGATTTTGTGTATGGTGAATTGGGGCGAACAAACTTTATAACAAAACGGTATTTGATAATAATTAAATATTGGTTTAAAATTTTAATGTCACCAGAAAATAAGTATATTAAATTGATATATCAGATGATGTTAAATGATATCGAGGAATTGCCAAATAAGACAAACTGGGCGTCCCTTGTACGTCACCTTTTAATGTCCTTAGGTTTTTATGAGGTATGGCTCAATCAGGGGGTTGGGAACATAGATATATTCATCTCTATTTTAAAACAAAGGCTTGCTGACAATTTTATTCAGAACTGGCAGGAAAGGTTAGATATTTCTTCCCGTGCACGTTTTTACAAATCGTTTGCTAATTTTCAGTTACAGCCATATTTGGAAAAAATTAATGTCTTTAAATGCATGCAGGCCTTGAGCAAGTTAAGAATGTCTTCACACAGATTAGAAGTGGAAGCTGGAAGATGGGCAAGACCAAATAGTATCCCCGTTGACGAAAGGAAATGTACCACTTGCGGTTTATTAGAAGATGAATATCACTTTGTAATTGAATGCAGCAGATATCTTGATCTTAGAAATAATTATATAGCTAAGTACTATTGGAATAGGCCCAGTATGCACAAATTTGTGGAACTTATTAATTCAACTAATATGAACTGTCTGCGTAAACTGAGTTTATTTATCTATCATGCCTTCAAACGTCGCACAGAGTTATTGTTCAGAAATTGATTGATGTCTTAGACTGACGGCGCATCGTGTATTACGTTTATAGACAATGCCAATATGATTTTTCTTTCCCTTTTTATATATGAATATACACAATATTTTGTAATTTACAATATAGGACCTAGGAGAGCTGGCTGCCACTTAGGTAGGGACTGCCCCAGTCAGGTATCAGCTAGCTCCCTATCGCTTTTTTTTTTTTTTTTTTTTCCTTCGACACACATTTTGCATTATTTTTTACTCTCTGTCAAATAATATTATTGAAATGGCAGACCCAACACTTTAAGCTCGTTCCTAATTTTCGTTTTCGTCAAGGGCGAGCTTTTTGTTCTGGGTACGTATGTAATACGACTAGAATAGTACCAACCGCTGCCGTCCGTTTCTTTCTTTACTTAAAGGAAAGGACGGTCAATTATAAACTAAACTGTTTTTTGTACATGAGCAATGCAGCAGTAAAGCAGTTTGTTAAAAATGTACTTAAGGCATCGAATAAGACATTTTGCTTTTGACTGACTGTTCTCACACCGTCTTTTTGTAGTATTTGTACTTCTGTGCTGTTACTTAAAATATTAATATAGAGGATTATGTATTCATGTATCGTTGAGAAAGGGGGATAAAAGTGCTCGGCTTAGCCTCGCATTTTTATCCCATTTTGTCAACTTTTTAAGTCAGGAAATGGAATTTCAAATACTTCATATGACATTTAAAACGCGTTTTATTCACGATGTATTACATCAATATTTCTAATAATAGTGAAAACGACGTTATTAAGGACGTCGTACGTGTAACGCAACGGGACGTATTTAACCGATTTGCTTAATTAACCTATTAGTGGATTACTGATTTAGATGCATGACGTTATTACATTTTCAGACACGACGTCATATTATAGACACACCTTCTCCGCAGCTTTTACAATTACTCATGTATTGAATGGTTGTTACAATGTCATAATAGTGTGTAACCCATTATATGCTAGTGGGCTCTTCCATTGCTATATGCTGGACGGCCCCATTTGTCGTATGAAGGGTGTCAGGCCCATTTTTCGTTTTTATTCTGTTTTGGTGGAGAATTCTGTTTGCAAACAGTGCAGGCCTAGGTCAGACGCCGCGTTCTGGTCTGAGTCTGCACTGTTTGCCAAGGTGCCCCTTTAGGGGTTTCCCACATACAATTAGGTAAAGAGGGTTACTATGGCCAGACACACATGCTGTTATCGCCATCACATTATATGTATATATTTATATCCTCAAGGGCTTTATAGCCTTTTGGAATTTTGAATAAAATGTCTTCTTCTTCTTCTTCTTCTTCTTCTATTACTTCTTTAAATATAGGTTGTGGATCTTGTTAGAACTGCCTCGCTTCTGACGAATACCCACAACATATGTTTGGAACGAAAGTAATAGAAAAATATACATGTATGTTCCAGCAAACCACAGTTTTCTCTATATAAAGTTGGATTTAGAAGGGGTGTTCATCAGTGACATGGACTTGTTAACATTATATGTTAACATTATAATGATAGTCAAGCAGATTTAAGTACATTTTGGACGGGAAAGCCCAAACATGGACACTTATTCTGGAAACAGTGCATGCTCAGATCAGACGTCGAGCTTAGATCATGGCCTTTGCTGTCAACCCATTACGGCCTCCGCCCAACGGGGCTTGAAGAAATAGATTGGGCTGCATGATGCTTCCAAGCAGAGCTGAAACTGACTGCTGAGCACATGAGTACTAGTAAACTGCATGGGGGCTCTAAGCCTGCCCATGAAAAGTGGCGCGAGTTGGACCGTCCATGCAGATAAACCCTACTGGTTTCACTGGGTGGCAGGGCTTGAGATGTCATCTCAGTGCCGGGTAAAAGTCCCTCAAAATTGGAAGCAACGTCCGCAAAATGACCTATACAGTGTTGACGGGGACGTTAAACCTCTAATCAAACAAAACTGTCCTTGTTTAAGAAAACATATCCTTGTGACAATGTTTTCTTTCTTATCTTCTAAATGTGAATTTATATCTAAAAAAAAAGCACATTATTTTTATGATGAAAAATACAATGTCTTGGTGCGGATAATACACATTGTAACCCCTCTAAACCTTTCTCTTCTGTAATGTAAAGTTGGGTTTACCGGGGGTTTTATTACATGGACTTATGAACATGTTGCTTTACTAAACAATGTAATTTTAAATAATGCAATCTGACGTCCATTAACTATAAATGTTTTTTTTTTTTAAATAATGTGGAATATCACATTCCAGAAAAAAATGGATTTATGAGAACCGATAATATTTTAAGTACAAAAAGGCTCAATTTTAACCGTTTGACAAAACGAGAATTTTTCTCGCTTAAAGTACCAAAACACGCAGATCAAAATTAACTAGACGTATCTATCGTTCAATATCCCCCGGGGTCATTTTCACACACGGCCGGATTAAAACACAATATTGATTACACGCCAGGTACACGAATAGGTATCTATCGTAGGCCTCAGTCAAAGGGAGACAACCCAATATTGACTTTCTGTGCGACTGTCACGGTTGAAAGTCAACGGGCTAATGTCAGATATAGTTGGCCATGATTTGATCTACATTACAACTGACCTAGATTCACTGATATATTACTCAACAAATCACTGTTAGAGCTGACCTATTTCTTAAGTAACACATGTATTTAAGTCATTGCGTAACGTTTTCGGTGCGAGAATATAACGTTTCGCCATTTAACGTCATATAATCATCATTCCAATTCTACATCATTAAGATCATTTCGAGCGATTTGATTGGTTGAAGTAAAAGTTTTATATTTCGATAAATTCCATGAGCAAGAATCTCACAACTCACGCAGCGATAGGTAGTATTATAACGTGACGTCAAAGAGCACGTTTAGAACCCGCGCGTTATGTCAATCTGGATGAAGCGGTGTCAACAGCGTTCGATTAAAAGTTTGGAAACTATTGTAAACTGAATCTGAAGACTTGGCGATGTTTTCGCTTGGGTTCCTTTCAAAGAGGGTAGCATATAATTAAATAATCATTCCACCTTGGCCTTTGGTAAGTTCATTCATAGGCTACGCTTTCGAAGGAATTTCTTAAATTTACCATTTTTTTTTTTTTTTTTTTTTTTTGGGGGGGGGGGGGGGGGGTGGCATCTTTTTAGCTCACCTGACCGAAGGTCATGGTGAGCTTTTGTGACAGTAAGATGTCCGGCGTCGTCGTGCGTCGTCCGTCGTCCGTCGTCCGTCGTGCGTAAACTTTTTCTTGTGAACACACTAGAGGCCACAGTTTTGGTCCAATTATCATCAAACTTGCTCAGAATGATAATCATGACAATATCTCGGTCAAGTTCGAATTTGGGTCATGTCGGGTAAAAAAGTAG
Source organism: Lucinisca nassula (assembly GCA_963580285.1). Lineage (NCBI taxonomy): Eukaryota > Metazoa > Mollusca > Bivalvia > Lucinida > Lucinidae > Lucinisca > Lucinisca nassula. The sequence continues at coordinate 1,221,185 of CAUZLF010000456.1, read as the reverse complement.
GTCAGTAGGTCAAATCATAGAAAAACCTTGTGAACACTCGAGAGGCCACAATTTTGGTCCAATCATCATCAAACTTGCTCAGAATGATCATTGTGACAATATTTTAGTGAAGTTTGAATATGGATCATGTCGGCTTAAAAAGTAGGTCAGCGGGTCAAATCATAGAAAAACCTTGTGAACACCCTAGAGGCCACAATTTTGGTCCAATCATAATCAAACTTGCTCAGAATGATCATCATGACAATATCTTGGTCAAGTTCGAATATGGGTCATGTCCGGTCAAAAAGTAGGTCAGTAGGTCAAATCATAGAAAAACCTTGTGAACACTCTGAAGGCCACTGTTTTGGTCCAATTATCATGAAACTTGCTCAGAATGACCATTGTGACAATATTTCAGTCCAGTTCGAATATGGGTCATATCGGGTTAAAAAGTAGGTCAGCGGGTCAAATCATATAAAAACCTTGTGAACACCCTAGGGGCCACAATTTTGGTCCAATCTTAATCAAACTTGCTCAGAATGATCATCATGACAATATCTCGGTCAAGTTTGAATATGGGTCAAATGGTTCCGGTCCGTTGCACATCTAGGTCACAGGAGCCAAAAACAGATTTTTTTCACCAAAAACTTAAAAAATCTTCTTCTCTGAAACCACAAGGCCCAGGTCTTTGTTATTTGGTATGAAGCTTCATCTAGTGGACCCCTACCAAGATTGTTCAAATTATAGTGCTGGGGCCAAAAATGCTCCCGCACGGGGGCCCTTTGGTTTTACATAGGCTTATATAGGGAAAATCTTTAAAAATCTTCTTCTCTGAAACCACAAGGCCCAGGACTTTGATATTTGGTATGAAGCTTCATCTAGTGGACCCCTACCAAGATTGTTCAAATTTGAGTGCTGGGACGAAAAATGCCCCCGCCACGGGGCCCTTTGGTTTTACATTGGCTTATATAGGGAAAATCTTTAAAAATCTTCTTCTCTGAAACCACAAGGCCCAGGTCTTTGATATTTGGTATGAAGCTTCATCTAGTGGACCCCTACCAAGATTGTTCAAATTATAGTGCTGGGGCCAAAAATGCCCCCGCCCCAGGGCCCTTTGGTTTTACATAGGCTTATATAGGGAAAATCTTCAAAAATCTTCTACTCTGAAACCACAAGGCCCAGGACTTTGATATTTGGTATGAAGCTTCATCTAGTGGACCCCTACCAAGATTGTTCAAATTATAGTGCTGGGACAAAAAATGCCCCCGCCACAGGGCCCTTTGGTTTTACATTGGCTTATATAGGGAAAATCTTTAAAAATCTTCTTCTCTGAAACCACAAGGCCCAGGTCTTTGATATTTGGTATGAAGCTTCATCTAGTTGACCCCTACCAAGATTGTTCAAATTACAGTGCTGGGGCCAAAAATGCCCCCGCCCCGGGGCCCTTTGGTTTTACATAGGCTTATATAGGGAAAATCTTAAAAAATCTTCTTCTCTGAAACCACAAGGCCCAGGTCTTTGATATTTGGTATGAAGCTTCATCTAGTGGACCCCTACCAAGATTGTTCAAATTTTAGTGCTGGGACAAAAAATGCCCCCGCCACGGGGCCCTTTGGTTTTACATGGGCTTATATAGGGAAAATCTTTAAAAATTTTCTTTTCTGAAACCACAAGGCCCAGGACTTTGATATTTGGTATGAAGCTTCATCTAGTGGACCCCTACCAAGATTGTTCAAATTTTAGTGCTGGGACAAAAATGCCCCCGCCACGGGGCCCTTTGCTTTTACATTGGCTTATATAGGGAAAATTTTTAAAAATCTTCTTCTCTGAAACCACAAGGCCCAGGTCTTATATATTTGGTATGAAGCTTCATCTAGTGGACCCCTACCAAGATTGTTCAAATTATAGTGCTGGGGCCAAAAATGCCCCCGCCACGGGGCCCTTTGGTTTTACATAGGCTTATATAGGGAAAATCTTTAAAAATTTTCTTCTCTAAAACCACAAGGCCCAGGACTTTGATATTTGGTATGAAGCTTCATCTAGTGGACCCCTACCAAGATTGTTCCAATTTTAGTGCTGGGGCCAAAAATGCCCCTGCCCCGGGGCCCTTTGGTTTTACATAGGCTTATATAGGGAAAATCTTTAAAAATCTTCTTCTCTGAAACCACAAGGCCCAGGACTTTGATATTTGGTATGAAGCTTCGTCTAGTGGACCCCTACCAAGATTGTTCAAATTATAGTGCTGGGACAAAAAATCCCCCCCTGCCACGGGGCCCTTTGGTTTTACATAGGCTTATATAGGGAAAATCTTTAAAAATCTTCTTCTCTGAAACCACAAGGCCCAGAACTTTGATATTTGGTATGAAGCTTCATCTAGTGGACCCCTACCAAGATTGTTCAAACTATAGTGCTGGGGCAAAAAATGCCCCTGTCCCGGGGCCCTTTGATTTTACATAGGCTTATATAGGGAAAATCTTTAAAAATTTTCTTTTCTGAAACCACAAGGCCCAGGACTTTGATATTTGGTATGAAGCTTCATCTAGTGGACCCCTACCAAGATTGTTCAAATTTTAGTGCTGGGACAAAAATGCCCCCGCCACGGGGCCCTTTGCTTTTACATTGGCTTATATAGGGAAAATTTTTAAAAATCTTCTTCTCTGAAACCACAAGGCCCAGGTCTTATATATTTGGTATGAAGCTTCATCTAGTGGACCCCTACCAAGATTGTTCAAATTATAGTGCTGGGGCCAAAAATGCCCCCGCCACGGGGCCCTTTGGTTTTACATAGGCTTATATAGGGAAAATCTTTAAAAATTTTCTTCTCTAAAACCACAAGGCCCAGGACTTTGATATTTGGTATGAAGCTTCATCTAGTGGACCCCTACCAAGATTGTTCCAATTTTAGTGCTGGGGCCAAAAATGCCCCTGCCCCGGGGCCCTTTGGTTTTACATAGGCTTATATAGGGAAAATCTTTAAAAATCTTCTTCTCTGAAACCACAAGGCCCAGGACTTTGATATTTGGTATGAAGCTTCGTCTAGTGGACCCCTACCAAGATTGTTCAAATTATAGTGCTGGGACAAAAAATCCCCCCCTGCCACGGGGCCCTTTGGTTTTACATAGGCTTATATAGGGAAAATCTTTAAAAATCTTCTTCTCTGAAACCACAAGGCCCAGAACTTTGATATTTGGTATGAAGCTTCATCTAGTGGACCCCTACCAAGATTGTTCAAACTATAGTGCTGGGGCAAAAAATGCCCCTGTCCCGGGGCCCTTTGATTTTACATAGGCTTATATAGGGAAAATCTTTAAAAATCTTCTTCTCTGAAACCACAAGGCCCAGGACTTTGATATTTGGTATGAAGCTTCGTCTAGTGGACCCCTACCAAGATTGTTCAAATTATAGTGCTGGGACAAAAAATCCCCCCCTGCCACGGGGCCCTTTGGTTTTACATAGGCTTATATAGGGAAAATCTTTAAAAATCTTCTTCTCTGAAACCACAAGGCCCAGAACTTTGATATTTGGTATGAAGCTTCATCTAGTGGACCCCTACCAAGATTGTTCAAACTATAGTGCTGGGGCAAAAAATGCCCCTGTCCCGGGGCCCTTTGATTTTACATAGGCTTATATAGGGAAAATCTTTAAAAATCTTCTTCTCTGAAACCGCTAGGCCCAGGTCTTTGATATTTGATGTGTAGCTTCATCTAGTGGACCTTTGACAAGATTGTTCAAATTTTAGCCTTTGTTGATGTTTGGTATGAAGCTTCACCTTTAAGACCTCCCTCAACATTATGTACATTAAAGCCCTGGGGCCAATAATGGCCCTCTCTGGGGCCCACTTGTTACACTATGGATCAGGTGAGCGATCCAGGGCCATCATGGCCCTCTTGTTAATATTTCGTTGGCAAATAACTAAAGAACATAAATAGCCAGAGTAGTGATCCTAACCCGCAATATGCAACCTTTTCATCTGTAAAGCTTTATCAAGATGTTCCATACAGTACAGACATACCGGCGAATACATAATTTCAGACACATCAAGGTGGATTGACCAGCGTATCAGTTCGCAGCCACAATATATTCCTTTGGTGCTCGAAATATGTATGAAGTTTAATCCATCTATTCTGCCTAGTAAAGGAGGTACGGGCCTCTTTAAAATCTATCACGGCAGCCTTTTAGAAATCCCCATTACGATAACACACCCGTGCGCCATAGAGCAGTTTTTCCTATCTCCAAAATGGTTAATTTTCAGATAAAAAAATATGGTGTTATTCTTATTTATACTCAAAACATATTATATTTTATTAGTATAGGCACTAACCATGTATTTACTTTATTCTTATCCCGAACCAGAGGGACAATTATCACGAAACTTGGTATGTAGCATTGGGGACTTTGGCTCATCATATAGTTTGTTCAAATGATGACACTCGGATGACCTTGACCTAGTTTACGCCAAGGTCAAATTTGGTCACATGGGCTTTTGAATGGTATTTTCCTCAGAAACCACTGAGCCATTTGTGAGCCATTTGTAATGAACTTTCATATAAAAGTGTTAATTAATTAATATGAGTTTTGTCATATAACCAATATGGCCGTCATGCCCATATAAGGTACAAAAACATTCGAAAATCTTATTCTCTGGAACCAATTATCATGAAACTTCGTATGTAGGACTGAGGACTCGAGCTTGTTCAAATGACAAGTCCTGGATAACCTTGACCTATTTTCCACCATCGTCAAATTTGGTCACATAGGCTTTAGTATGGGAAAAAGTCAAAACTATGTTTTTTTCAGAAACTAAAACAGCCTGTGATCTGGAAAGTGGTAGATGCAGTTAGCTAAAGAAGTAAATTAAAGTACATGCGTATTAAAGGTCAAGGTCATTCTCTGACCTTTGCCAAAGGTCATTTACAGGCACCTGTTTTTGTACTTTTCTTTGCTGAATTGTCCAACATAATAACGCCTTGTGCGTTCTAAAATAAAATTACCATCACCTTGCCAGCAGAGGGTTGCGTTTTGAACTTGTTTGGCTTCGGAGGCTCCGGCCTTACCTACTGGCGATTTTGAGTTGTATTCTCCTGTTCGAAATAATGGACTAAGGTCTCATCTACGTGAAAGAAAACCATCTCCCTTTGACCTAAACCGCTTCAAAAAATGCGCTGCATACTGATGCTCACTGATGCTCCCTTGCTTGTCGCTAAGGGATTTTGGGGATTGCGCATACCAAGGCGATCATGTAAAATTGTTGAAATGCTACCATGTGAAATGTGCAATGGAATCGCTATTTCTTCCAACTTAATTCGCCTATCAGAGTACACCAGATCCCGTATTTTGTTATGCATTTCTTCATGGGTGGCATCAGATGGGCGTCCACGCCTGGTTTTGTCTTCTGAAGACGTTCTACCGCGTTTGAATTCACCAGCCCAGAATTTAACTAGGGCATACAATGGTGCAGAAGATCCATACACATTGGGAGTGAATGACACGATAAGGGTGCGACTTTGCCCTCAGGCCTAAACATGTATTGAAACAAGGCATAAAAATCTTGGTTGTCTCGGGTCATATTGAAATGGGATAGGCTGGTTACTTATTGACTTGCCCTTGCATAAAACCTGTAACATCCCCTTGTTTGAAACCAGAAGGCCAAGGTCTTCGATATTTGGTTTGTTGCTGCATTTAATGGGCCTCTACCAAAGGTTTTTAAATTATGGCCCTGGGGTAAAAAACGGTTCCACACCAAGGCCCATTGTTTAACATAACAAACTAGTGTAAGAGGGTTTCCATGCTAAGAATAAAGAATCTGATGTTTAGACTTAACGTCTTGCTTCCAAGGGATAACCCTTTTATAGAATATTTTTAATGTCACTACTGCTGGTGTTAAGGGACTGTGTGGCAAGCCGTAAAAGGTATCACTGCCCTTCATCATAGTGTATTTTATATTTCGTTGTCATTTGGGATCATTGATCCCATTTAGGAGTTTTGAAACTATCTGTGAGTCCCTTATGAGGCCTTAGGGGCCGAAGCTCACTAGCCCCGCCAGAAAAACTTGTACACGCCATACTTTTCAAGTTCTATGGCGTATTCCTTGCTTCCAAAGGATAATTCTTTTATAAATTTTTGAATATAAATTGATTCTTAGTCTCAAAACAATCTATCTGGCGAAACTTAAATATTAAGTCTCTTAGCTCAGGTGAGCGGTATTGGATCACCATGGTCCTCTTCTTGTATATAAATAAGATGGTTAAGAAAAAAGTACCTTTGGACATACACGAACATAGATGCACACGCGCTGGTCTTATAGATCAGTGAATATACTGTGCGACGAACCTATCAGCAGAATCTGAATCAAAAGTTATGGAGGTTGCTTTAGGCAATGACAGAATTCGCTGTACCATAAGGAAAACATGGCCATGTGAAATAATGGCGTCCAACATGGTGTCAAAAAATGACAACTGTTAGATAAATTATATCTTTCTTATTTCTGCTTTTATAATAAATTGTGGGTACTCGTTAGAACCGCCTCTATGAGGCGGTTCTAACGTGTACCCACAATCTACATTTTTGAGCAAAAATAAGACAGATAATGTTTACTCCCATAAACCCAGATTTTCTCTGTATAAAAAGTGTTTTAAAGGCGTCTTCGGCTCACGGACTTGTAATTTTGATGCGCTAAACTGATCCTCATTTACGCGATGTCTCTTTACGCAAACAGGGAATGAATTGTAACGTAGGCCCAGCAGCTAATATATATTTTCTTTATTTTATTTTATTTATTAATTTATTTTTTTTTTTTTTGCCTAAAAAATTCCATTATCTCAGGACAAACAACTAGTTTAAGTATATCAACGGCATGTAACTCATTTCTACATTTTGTTAGGACGTTATTTTGAAGTCATTTTTGGGGTCTATAGTTCACTGCTATTATTCATGTGAATATCACTAAACAATAGGGTTTGTTTTATAGAACATATTTGTACAATATCCAATTTACATTACGTCACAACTTGATGCGGTCATATGCTAAAAATAGCCGCAACCCACGTTTTCGGACAAACATTCTATAAAAATGGTGAAGCGTAATGTAATTCATTCGTGAAAATGATATATGTGTATGAATCGGAAAAGGAACATCCCAACTGATGATTGGAATGTAGAGGACTTGCAAAAACTAGTAAAATAAACAGACTGAGCAGGATCTTCACTGTTTGCCAAAGAAAAAAAGCCAAAATGACTTCAAAATAACGTATACAAATCCAGTTCGAAGGCCAGTTTCGTAACTTTAAATGAAGGGCCATCTCAATATCAAAATTTATGAAATAGAAAGAAGTTTTGTTTGTTTGATTGATTTGAGGTTTAACTTGCTCGTCAAACCTATTTAGGTTATTTTGGGAGCGTTGCTTCCAATTTTTGTGGGAATTTTTCCCGATATTGAGATAAAATCACATCTCAAGCCCTGCCGCCCAATGAAACCAACAAGATTTATATTTATATGCCCGACTTAGACCACTTTGCATGGGCAGGCCTAGAACTTCTAAGCAGTTTACTGGAGTTCACGTGTGGCCGGCTTGTTCAGGTTGGGTGAGGCAAAGATGACGTGTATCTTGCGTCACTGGGGCGTCCAACTGATATTGGCTTATATTGCGACAAGGCCTGCTTTCCTAGCAGCAGTTAAGGGTAGAGGAGGAATGTTGTTATTTCTTCTGTTTCTACCTATCCAATCATTTGCCTCTTCTCCTCTGTCCCTCACTTTACCGCCTTGAAACGTTCAATAATAAATAAGTTTGAGACGTACCACCTCCCTTATAAACTTTTGCATGTGAGCGATTGAGTGTGTTGGTGAGTGAGTGAGTGAGCACTTTACGCCTCACAAACAGTAATCTTATACGCAGATAAGGGCCTCACTCATATACATGTAAAAGACGGGGAAATCCGAGATCGAATGTACATGTATTTTCCTGTTCTTCTTATAGTAGTCGCAGATAAGATTGACCAGGCGGAGCTATCGTTTGTACCTGCCTTAGGACTATTCCATTAACAAAAAGGTAAACCAAGTCACCCGATTGTGTGAATTCAACTGTAACACAAACGTAGCTGTGGCGTATATGACCATTTCGTCCGCTTGTGGAAAGCGTGCGAAAGACACTCTACCGAATCTTCTGGTGGACTCAGCGAATTTGACATATATTGACAACATTCGAATAACTCCGCCTAGTCAATCTTATCTGCGACTTCTATACTTCGACTTGAGCTACGATTTTCACTGTGTTTGTATGTACGATGTTTGATCGTGTCTTTAATGACTATATCATTTACATACATGTGTTAATGACATTCGAAAACAATATTGTAGCCTTGGTTAAGTGTCGGTGATTTCAGCAGGAGGCTTCCCTTTCTTCACCATAGCGCAGAGTATATTTATTTTCTTAATTATCGAGACGCTACCAGATTGCTTGCAATTCTGCTATAGTATACGCCTAACTGCATTTATAATTACTTCTGGATAGACTCCATAAAACCGAGTTTTGCATATTCAAATATTGCATGGTTTCTTGCTGCCAAAGGGACCCCATAGAAACAGCGTTTTGAATATGTCGTGGTACATTGTGACCAATATTCGCCCGCACATTTCGAGATTGAGTGTGATCCCTCAATGAGGCAGGTTTTATAGTATATATAACATTTCTTTCATGGTTTATGCAGTGAAATGGTAGCCAAACCACCATATTTTCTATTGAAACAGAAGAAGCGATTTTTGACACTTCGCGGGAAAGTAATGGGCCGCCTACATCAATGTAATTGAAACTTACGCGCTAATCTTCGTGAAAATTTCCGTCAAAATTACGAATTCATCCGAAGTTAAATACTTAGCTAAGTAAATGAAACAGGCGGCTTTCGAATCCACTTTTAAGGAAATACTTTACTAAGATAAGAATTCCTCCTTAAATCGTTAAGTCGACCTTAACTTAAGTAACGATTGTAATCCTGGGCCCAGGTTGGTTATCGATAAGTGGTCACATATACTAACTGGCAAAATTCCCGCTATCGTATCATTTGATACCAAGTATTAAGTTCAAGTAGATGCTCTGCTTTCAACCCTTTTTGTACCAAATGGAATCTTCCTCCTTATATCTAGGAGGAGTTCATTTAAAAATTTAGGGGTGTCAGGTTGTGTTTTCATGAAAATTTATTTGGAAAATGTCTGAACTATAGCAAACAGTGGAGGCCCTGATCAGACGCCGCATTCTGAGGCGTCTGATCTGGGTCTGAACTGTTTGCCAGGGTACCCGTTTTGGGTTTCTGGTACTAAATGGGTTAATAAAAAAAAATCAAACAAAAAACTTGTCAATACATGTATCTACGATGAATTTGAAATGATAATACACAGTTATCTTCAGATTAACATTCTTTGACCCTTTGAATAGAGTGAATGTCAGATTTTGAAATATATACTTGTTTGTAACACAATATGTGTCAGGACTTGCTCATCGGGGCTTGAAGAAATTGATAGGCTGCATGATGCTTCCACGCAGAGCTGAATCCGACCCGTCACACGAGTACTGGTAAACCGCTTAGAGGATCTAAGCCTGCCGAGACAAAGCCGTGCGAGTCGGACCGCCCATGCTTAAAATCTCTATTGGTTTCATTAGGTGACAGGGCTTGAGATGTCATTTCATCTCAATGTCGGGTAAAAGTCCCACAAAATTGGAAGCAACGTCTCCAAAATGACCTATACAATGTTGACGGGGACGTTAAACCTCAAATCAAACAAACAAAACAATATGTGTCATTTTCGATTTTGGAGACGTTGTTTCCGATTTTATGGAACTTTTACCAGGCATTAAGATGAAATGACATGACAGCCTCGATAGCTCAGTGGTTAGCGCGTTCGACTTATGATGGAAAGGTTGTGGGTTTGAATCCGATCACCGGAGCCGACGTGTGCACGTTATGCCACTGCCCCATTCCAGCCAGTTTTAAATGGGTAGCAGTGGTATAAAAGAAACTGCCTCTGCCTCTCTCGCGCGCGTGTGATAACAGCCGGAATGGGTTTTTGAGAGCGATTCAAATAAGTCTGAGGGTACGCTAGAATATGGTCTTCAACATGAACAAGTCCGTGAAATGAAGACCCACTTAACCCCACTTTATACAGGGAAAATTGGGGTTTTCTGGAGTATACATTATTTTTAGCTCACCGTCACGTAGTGACGAGGTGAGCTTTTGGGATCACTTTTTGTCCGTCGTCCGTCGTGCGTGCGTCCGTCCGTGCGTGCGTCCGTGCGTGCGTGCGTAAACAATTTCTTTAAACGACATCTCCTCCTAAACCACTGATTGGATTTTGACCAAACTTCACAGGAATGATCCTTAGGTGGTCCCCTTTCAAAGTTGTTCAAATGGTTCCGGTCCGTTGCACATCTAGGTCACAGGAGCCAAAAATAGATTTTTTTCACCAAAAACTTAAAAAATCTTCTTCTCTGAAACCACAAGGCCCAGGTCTTTGATATTTGGTATGAAGCATCATCTAGTGGACCCCTACCAAGATTGTTCAAATTATAGTGCTGGGGCCAAAAATGCCCACGCCCCGGGGCCCTTTGGTTTTACATGGGCTTATATAGGGAAAATCTTTAAAAATCTTCTTCTCTGAAACCACAAGGCCCAGTTCTTTGATATTTGGTATGAAGCTTCATCTAGTGGACCCCTACCAAGATTGTTCAAATTATAGTGCTGGGGCCAAAAATGCCCCCGCCCCAGGGACCTTTGGTTTTACATAGGCTTATATAGGGAAAATCTTTAAAAATCTTCTTCTCTGAAACCACAAGGCCCAGGACTTTGATATTTGGTATGAAGTTTCATCTAGTGGACCCCTACCAAGATTGTTCAAATTATAGTGCTGGGGCCAAAAATGCCCCCGCCCCGGGGCCCTTTGGTTTTACATAGGCTTATATAGGGAAAATCTTTAAAAATCTTCTTCTCTGAAACCACAAGGCCCAGGACTTTGATATTTGGTATGAAGCTTCATCTAGTGGACCCCTACCAAGATTGTTCAAATTATAGTGCTGGGACAAGAAATGCCCCCGCCACAGGGCCCTTTGGTTTTACATAGGCTTATATAGGGAAAATCTTTAAAAATCTTCTTCTCTGAAACCACAAGGCCCGGGTCTTTGATATTTGGTATGAAGCTTCATCTAGTGGACCCCTACCAAGATTGTTCAAATTATAGTGCTGGGACAAAAAATGCCCCCGCCACGGGGCCCTTTGGTTTTACATTGGCTTATATAGGGAAAATCTTTAAAAATCTTCTTCTCTGAAACCACAAGGCCCAGGTCTTTGATATTTGGTATGAAGCTTCATCTAGTGGACCCCTACCAAGATTGTTCAAATTATAGTGCTGGGTCAAAAAATGCCCCCGCCCCGGGGCCCTTTGGTTTTACATAGGCTTATATAGGGAAAATCTTTAAAAATCTTCTTCTCTGAAACCACAAGGCCCAGGTCTTTGATATTTGGTATGAAGCTTCATCTAGTGGACCCCTTCAAATTTTAGTGCTGGGACAAAAAATGCCCCCACCACGGGGCCCTTTGGTTTTACATTGGCTTATATAGGGAAAATCTTTAAAAATCTTCTTCTCTGAAATCACAAGGCCCAGGTCTTTGATATTTGGTATGAAGCTTCATCTAGTGGACCCCTACCAAGATTGTTCAAATTATAGTGCTTGGGCCAAAAATGCCCCCGCCCCGTGGCCCTTTGATTTTACATAGGCTTATATAGGGAAAATCTTTAAAAATCTTCTTCTCTGAAACCACAAGGCCCAGGACTTTGATATTTGGTATGAAGCTTCATCTAGTGGACCCCTACCAAGATTGTTCAAATTATAGTGCTGGGGCAAAAAATGCCCCCGTCCCGGGGCCCTTTGGTTTTACATAGGCTTATATAGGCAAAATCTTTAAAAATCTTCTTCTCTGAAACCGCCAAGCCCAGGTCAGGGCTTCCGTTAGGCGGACGTACGGCGTATATTACGTCCTGAAAGCGCTTCCGGACGCCCAAATTATACATCAAAGGCGTCCCGCGGACTCCCGAAAATTTCTCTGTACGACCAAAAATCTTTACCGAGACGTATAAACCCGCCCACTTTTAGCGGTTTGTAAAAAGTTTGCTCCGCCTTCTTAGCTGAAACCGCTTCCTGTGTTTATTGAGTACTAAGGACGTCCCATTTTCTGCCTGCGCGGTATTATATTGACAGTCAGAATCACGTGCGTCGGCACACCTTTGATCGTCATCGGTGTGTGAAAAACGTGTCAAGGTGATTGCTCGGTGTTTGCATATAATTAAACGGATTAGTAGTTGAAGATAAACTAATTATCTCATTGACGATAAGTGTTTTTTTAATCCTGTAAATTTGTTACTGTTTAAATTAAAGCGTGTCGCAATTTAGGTGTTTGGTAGTGAGATTATCATTAGCGATGCAAAGTGTGACTAGATACGCATTTTTTCTTGAGTAAATAGCAGGTGTTAACTAGGTGAAATGACGAAAGCAATTTATAAAATCTCAAAAAGTCACCGCGATCGCTGTTTGATTTCGGCGCCCCGAAAATACGTAAAACCGGCGGATGTGACCAGGCCGGTTCGTCCGAGCTACAGTCTGATCTGTCTGTTAGCCAAAAAGCAAAAAAAAAAAAAAAAAACCGCTGACTCGTCTAAGTCTGCCCCAATTGACCAAAGTTGCACGTGCTTCTGCCTGTTTGTCTGAATGAAGACTCGAAGCGTATGTTTTGCAAAGTTCAACGAAAATCTTTTACAAAGAATTTTTCATTATTTCTTTTTAATCCATATATGACAATGGGTGTCAGGTTTGTTTTATTAGTGTTAAGTTCTACAAACAGTGTAGACAGATCAGACGCTATGTTCTGTGGCGTCTGATCTGGGTCCCAACGGTTTGCTAATGACCAAAAATGGGTCACTAGGCATATATGGGGATGGGTAATGCGATTGTTTTCTGCACTTTTTATCTATTTTTTTATTTGGGGTGGGGGTGGGGGAGGAAGTTTTACTTGGGAAGTTATAAAATTTATACAGGCCAAGCAAAAATATTTTTCTTTTTTGTATGCACTCCTCTGCACTATACTGATCGCATGTATGTCACACAGTTATGAGTAGTTTTAACTTTTTCACAGAGCTTTGCTTGATTGTTTTGAGTTTAGCGGCCCAGTCAACACTATTCAATATGTGCTATAAAAGGGTTATCCTTTGGAAGCAAGGAATACATCACAGAAGTGAAAAATATAGATTGTACATGTTTTCTGGGCCAGACTAGCTAGTTTCGGCAAATTAGGCCTCATCAGTGACCCTCAGATATTTTCAAAACCCCACAAAGGAATCAATGATCCCAAAGGACAAGAAAATATAATCTACACTATGATATAGGGCAGGGAGACGTTTTACCGCCGCCACACATTCCCACACAAGTCATTTTTGAGCTGGTCAGTTTACTTATCCACACTTTAATAGCCATCTAAAAGAATATACACGTGATTAAAAATGCAAACAAGATTCATAGATTAAATACGAGTAATATATATTTCTTCATCAAAACAAATTTACGATCCGCAAACACCTTTCTTCAAAATTGGGACTTCTTGAATTTTCCAGTGGGACTTCCAGATTTCAAGGGTAGGAAGTCTGGGACTTCCTGAATTTGGGAGTTAATGGAAGCCCTGCAGGTCTTTGAAATTTGATGTGTAGCTTCATCTAGTGGACCTTTGCCAAGATTGTTCAAATTATAGCCTTTGTTGATGTTTGGTATGAAGCTTCACCTTTAAGACCTCCCTCAACATTATGCACATTAAAGCCCTGGGGCCAATAATGGCCCTCTCTGGGGCACACTTGTTACACTATGGATCAGGTGAGCGATCCAGGGCCATCATGGCCCTCTTGTTCTTATTTCTGCTCCAAGACATATGTTGTGCGTACAGGCGGTTCTAACGAGTACCCACAACCTATGTTTGCAGTATAAATAAGAAGAAGATCACGGATTTGCATTAGAAAAGTAGCCATTTTGGAGATGTGAAAAAATGCACTATGTCGCACGGGTGAGTTAATGTCATGTTGTCTTGGCCTTAGACAATTAAGCTTAACCCTTCAATTCCCTTACTTTTAACAAATAGTATAGACCCTTATTGGCTTTAGCTGCATCTGATCTAGATCTAAACTATCTCGCTAACCCATCACATGAGTTAAATCCCGTTGTTACAGGGAATCCTCTTTACATTGTAGTCTTGCGTCGCAGCACAAGAATAGCACGCTCCACTATATAGCTCAGAAACCCTCTAGAAATACTTTTTTTAATTAGCCATAGATTCGAAAGGATAAAAATACCTCCATATCAAAGAATAATGTTTACTTGTTTAGAATCAGGTTGTTGTCGCATCTTAAAGCGTGGACAAGTTATTGCAATTAAGGGAGATAACTCAGTACCCAATAAATAGCAATTATCGCAAAAGTCATAACAACAGTATATCAATTGTACCTTTAGTGTAGAAAAAGAATAAATGTTGTTATACAATGTTGTAGAAAGGCCGTGAACATATTTTTTTTATTAATTTGATAAGAAATATTGGGAACATTGCACCAAAAAGATACCTTTTTGACAATATATTCATTTTACTATCTAAAATCCTCCTTTTTCCCCGCATTAAGTGTCATTATCATGATAAAACATATTTGAAGGTCAGAAACTATATTAAGCATTACAGCTTATATAATAAAATTCATAAAAAATAATCTAATGTTTGATATAAAGAGATATTCATATCAGTTTGTTTATCAGAATACATGCATAAGGTCGGACAAGCAATTATTATCTATAGATTGAGAACGGCTAGTAATTCGTAAAATGGTATGCTCCTACCGTTACAACTTCTATGTCTAAAATAAGGGTTTAATTGTTGGACTGCTTTGGTTTGTGCCATATTTTTTTTCATAAAATGATGGCACACAAGCCTCATTACCACGTCAAGGTAAAAGCCCTTACGGAGGTAAAATAGAAGTGAAGGCAATGATCAGGAATCGATACAATTAACCCTGAGCTCCCATCAGAGACACACACCAAAGGGAAAGAAACACAAACATGAAATAACTAGACTCTAATGGAAACACCAATAGCGAAAAGCCAAAAGGACAGTCACTTTCCCACAATCCAAAACAAAGAATATAAGCGATACAAGCACTCAAAGACAAACCATAACAAAAATAACCCTCTACAAAAGAACCGCATTGGATCGACCAGTGAAACGAGTTCCACTTGTTTTGTTTTTTTTTTTTAGCTCACCAGAGCCGAAGGCTCCAGGGGAGCTTATAGTATAAGCATTGTCCGTCGTCCGTCGTCGTCGTCGTCCGCGTCGTCTGCCTCGTCAACATTTTCAAACAACATTTCCTCTGAAACTACTGGGCCAATTGAAACAAAATTGCATGTGGAGCATCTATGGGAAGGGGGAACGAAAGTTTGTTCGTAAGGACTGTATCACATGGCCAATATGGCCGCTATGCCCATATATGGTAAAAACCTTTAAAAATATTCTTCTCAAGAACCGAAGAGCCGATGATCTTGAAACTTGGTATGCAGCATCGGGGACTCGAGCCCTACCAAGTTTGTTCAATTGATGACCTTTGGTTGGTCTTGACCTGTTTTACGTCAAGGTCAAATTTGGTCACTTAGACATTTGTATGAAAAAAGGCAAAACAGTGGATTTTTCTGACTGCATGGTAGCTAGTGGCATCAGAAATTGTATTTGCAATCAGCTGAATGGGAGTTTATCAGTTCCAAAGGTCAATGTCATTTACCGACCTTTGTCCAGGACGGCTCAGATTCAGCATTTTATCTTCTTCTTCACTTAAACTACTTGGCCATCTGAAACCAAATTACATGTTGAGCCTCTGTGGGAAGGGGGGACGAAAGTTTGTTCGTAAGGACTAGATCACATGACCAATATGGCCGCTATGCCCATATATGGTAAAAACCTTTAAAAATCTTCTTCTCAAGAACTGAACAGCCGATGATCTTGAAACTTGGTATGCAGCATCGGGGACTCGAGCCCTACCAAGTTTGTTCAAATGATGACCTTTGGTTGACCTTGACCTGTTCTACGTCAAGGTCAAATTTGGTCACTTAGACATTTGTATGGAAAAAAGGCAAAACAGTGGATTTTTCTGATTGCATGGTAGCTAGTGGCATCAGAAACGGTATTTGCAATCAGCTGAATGGAAGTTTATCAGTTCCAAAGGTCAAGGTCATATACCGACCTTTGTCCAGGACGGCTCAGATTCAGTATTTTTATCTTCTTCTTCACTTAAACTACTTGGCCAATTGAAACCAAATTACACGTTGAGCCTCTGTGGGAAGGGGGAACGAAAGTTTGTTCGTAAGGACTGGATCACATGACCAATATGGCCGCTATGCCCATTTATGGTAAAAAACCTTTAAAAATCTTCTTCTCAAGAACTGAACAGCCGATGATCTTAAAACTTGGTATGCAGCATCGGGGACTCGAGCCCTACCAAGTTTGTTCAAATGATGACCTTTGGTTGGCCTTGACCTGTTTTACGTCAAGTTCAAATTTAAAATCTTAGACATTTGTATGGAAAAAGGCAAATCAGTGGATTTTTCTGATTGCATGGTAGCTAGTGGCATCAGAAATGGTATTTGCAATCAGCTGAATGGAAGTTTATCAGTTCCAAAGGTCAAGATCATTTACCGACCTTTGTCCAGGACGGCTCAGATTCAGTATTTTTATCTTCTTCTTTACTTAAACTACTTGGCCAATTGAAACCAAATTACATGTGGAGCCTCTATGGAATTGGGGAATGAAAGTTTGTACGTGAGGACTTGGTCACATGACCAATATGGCCGCCATTTCCATATATGGTAAAAACCTTTTAATATCCTCTTCTCAAGAACCAAATGGTCAATGGTCTTGAAACTTGGTATGCAGCATCGGGAACGCTGTCCCTTTCCAAATTTGTTCAAATGATGACTCTTTTGACCTTGACCGGTTTTATGTCAAGGTCAAATTTGGTCACTTAGACATTTGTATGGAAAAAGGCAAAATAGTGAATATTTCTGATTGCCTGGTAGGCTGTGACATCAAAAATGATATTTGCAGTTAGTTGAATGGAAGTTTATCAATTCCAAAGGTTAATGTCATGTACTGACCTTTATCCTGGATGCCTTAGATTCAGTTATTCTTTTATCTTCTTTGCCACTTTTAAACTGTTGGGTTGATTGAAACCAAATTACATGTGGAGCCTCTATGGGTAGGGGGAATGAAATTTGTTCGTAAGGGCTGGGTCACATGACCAATACGGCCGCCATGCTCATATATGGTAAAAAACTTTAAGAATTTTCTTCTCAGGAACCAAATAGCCAATGACCTTGAAATTTGGTATGTAGCATTGGGGACTCAGGCCCAACCAAATTTGTTCAAATGATGACCTTTAGTTGGCCTTGACCTGTTTTACGTCAAGGTCAAATTTGGTCACTTAGACATTTGTATCGAAAAAGGGCAAGATAGTGGATTTTCTGATTTCATGGTAGCCGGTCGCATCAGAAATATCATTTACAATCAGATAAATGGAAGTTCATCAATTCCAAAGTCAAGGTCATTGCTGACCTTTGTCTTGGATGGCTCAGATTCAGTATTTTTATCTTCTTCTTCAGTAAAAGAGCTTTGCTGATTGAAACCGAATTACATGAAAAGCCCCTATGGGGGTGAGGCAATTAAACATTATTTGTGGTATTGTTGTCACATGACCAAGATGGGCACCTTTCCTGTATATGGTATAAACCACATGACCTCTGGTGAGCGTAGTGGCCAATGGGCCTCTTTTTTTTTTTTTTTTTTGGGGGGGGGGGGGGGGAAGGGGGGCTTAAATAGATTTTACGTGGCCGCAATCCTCGCCCTTGCTTCCGTCGCGATTTAGACAAATAATTTGTTCAGTCCACATTAAGGCCTCCTTACTCGTCAGTGCAACATCTCCCAGAACACAAAATCAAACAACCATAGAGATGGACGACAACAAGAAACCACTGAAATGCTGGAGCAAAAGAAAACCAGCAGTTAGACTCCGACTGGCCCGACAAGAGACAGAGCATCAGGCACCAACCAACATTACATAAAATTAAATTCTCTCTAATTCTCAGTAAGCCTTTACGCTGGAACCGTCATAGAATCCGAGGCCTGACCCACCGGCGAGTAATTAAAGAGGGAAGCAAAGTTGTCAACTGTGATTGGGCTAATTACCATGCATGCAGTCTGTCGTATAACATTTATGTTGAACCCAATCTTTTTATATCGAAGAATGATTTTACGAAATAGGGTGCTGAAGTCATTGCAATTATATATTTTAATCTAGAACGTCCGAAGTTTTTCATCACTGTTAGTTTAACATTTGATGCTTCTCGTCCAGTCCCGACTCCCGCCCATCTGGGCGTGTAAAAATAGATGGGCTGCACGATGCTTCCATGCAGAGCTGAAACCGACCACACACGAGTACTCGTAAACCGCTTAGAGGATCAAAGCATGCCCAGGCAAAGCGGTGTGAGTGGGACCGTCCAGTCTTATAAACCCTATTGGTTTCATTTAGCAACAGTGCTTGAGATCTCATTCCATCTCAATGTCGGTTAAAAGTCCCACAAAACTGGAAGCAACGTCTCCAAAATGATGTATACATTGTTGACGGGGACGTTAAACCTCAAATCAAACAAACAAAAAATTCTCGTCCAGTCCGTACTTTTGCGCCTCTTTTTATTTTGCAAACGTTTAACGGACTACCCGTTGAAATGTGTTGGAAGAGTCGACCATTACTTAATTCATTGTTGTTTCAAATATGCAGTAAATTATTAACACTTAAAGTCAGGCTAGTGATTCTGGGCGGGCTACGACTCGTTATGTTAACAATCAACAATTAGATGCATTATAAAACAAAATTTGATTTGCCTTTCCGGTGAAACATTTGCATGTAAGGAAATGTTGACATGAACATTGTACATTCAAGCATGTACTGACGGGTTTATAGAATGAACAATCTTTAAAAAAATCCGATAGAGGCGACAAAAGACAGAAAAAAACGCCTATACTATAGGCCAGAAATACTTGGGTGAAATTACCAAAATAGACAAAAAGAATGACATACAAAGTATAGCATTTGGGTGTCATATGTACAGTCTAGTGTGACAACACGACAAACTACATTGGGTATTTATGGTAATACAATACAATGCATTTCCTAGGCTTGCAGAAACTACCTTGCTTCAGCAGATTACAAAAAAAAAAAAAAAAAACTTTAAATAGAACTAATTTTGTTGGAATGCCAACACTGATTTTCCACGTGCACACCTGTAATTGTTTTTCAGTTTGTAGCGTAGTATTAATTACATAGCCTAGATTTAATCGATACTTTCAATTTTTGGACCGTTAGTGTACTACATTATATCGAGTCGTAGCGCTGTATTTATGACATTGCTAAAACACTTTATTTACCGGGATGTTTATTCCGTAAACCTGTGACATTTAGATATAAGCTTCCCACGGCACTTATCAAGTTAGGCTTTTATTCAATTTCTATACGAATTAAACCTTTAAAAACGCAATATTGAATTATTAAATAACAGGGGTATATTTACTAAATTGCATCTTTTAAAAAGAATTACTCAACGTATTCGCACCATTTTTCTACTGTCAATTCCAGACATATAGGACCTTTTTTGACGTATTTCCGGTTCTAAAAATAGAACGGGAAAAGCCCTGGCCGTCTTCTGTCGTATTACTTCAAGACAGTGGGACAGAAGTGTTAATTACAGCGTAAAACAGTGGAGTTCTTTTAAACTTTTGGTGAATTCTAATGTAAGATAATGGGAGAAACCCTGATATTCTGGCAGGTGTGAAATTACGAAAACATGCCTACACAAATACATTATCGATTTGTCGGCCGAAAATGGAAATTTTAATATGAAATATTGTGATATTTTTCTTATTTCGGCTCAAGACTCGATAGGACCGCCTCGACGAGGCGGTTCTATCGAGTACCCACAATCTATGTATTTGAGCAGAAATAAGAAAAGTAATGTTTACCCATGTAAACCCCAGTTTTACTATATAAAAGTGGGGTTTGAGGGGCAAACGTGTTTTTCATGATGGCAAACCCCAAGTGTTATTTTTTTAGTTTACTGCCCTTAAAGATATATTGTACGTAAGACCCAATAGGGTCCTCTCTCTCTCTCTCTCTCTCTCTCTCTGAATGTGCCATGGCCTACATGTTGCTCTCTCTCTCTCTCTCTCTCTCTCTCTCTCTCTCTCTCTCTCTCTCTCTCTCTCTCTCTCTCTCTCTCTCTCTCTCTCTGTCTTAGCGTACCAACAATTAGCGAGCGTAGGTAAATGTAAATTGACAGTTTGTCGTTAAATAGCTCCACGTCAACCGACATGTAACGTGTCAACAACGTCGTGTCTACATCAAACCAACGTCAAAGCGATGCACTGAATTTGACTTTGCAACGTCGATGAATCGTCAGAACGTTGCGTTGGCGATAATACGGCGTTGCTTAATAAGATGCCATTTGCCCAGTGCTCGGACCAATCAAGACTCAGTGGGATTGGAACATTAAATTCAAAACAAACGTATAACACCCTTTCAGTGCATGAGAATGAAACACTCCTTCGCAAGTGCAAGATTTTACATTAAAATCTGGTAGATTTGTTCAACCTGCCCAGCTCTTACATTACGTAAACCCTAAAAGGGGTAAAAGGCAAACAGTGCAGGCCCAGATCAGACGCCACATAACGCGGCGTCTGGTCAGGGCCTACACTGTTTGCAAAAAGTTCAGCCATTTTCCCTAACTTTTGAAATGGACTCCTGTTATATATAAGGAGGACGATTCCATTTGGTACCAAAAGGGTTAATTAGTAACTCAGCTCTACAATATCCTCTTGGATACAGGGATCAGTCAAACCTCTCTCTCATATCAACGATCACGTGACATTGAAGTGAGTTGGAGTGGGTGTCGACCGCATGACGTCGAGCCAACGTTGACTCGACGCCCGTCTGTCAGTCCACTCATTAGCTTTTTTCGACTGTCAGTATATTTATTTGTCTGTCTAACGGTCCGTCTGTTAGTCAGTCATTCAGTCTCAGGCTTACTGTCAGATCGTATTTGTCAGTTCCAATGTATTTAATTGTACATGATGTTTGCTAGAAATAAAATATTATTTAAACCAATACAAACGTAGCCTGTCCACAGGAATCAGATAGATAGATAGATAGATAGATAGATAGATAGATAGATAGATAGATAGATAGATAGATAGATAGATGATAGATAGATAGATAGATAGATAGATAGATAGATAGATAGATAGATAGATAGATAGATAGATAGATAGAGCTGTCTCAGTTCTGTTTGTATGTGATTGCTATATAAAACGAATAGTTACGTAAAAACTTATTTTGTAATTAGCGGTTACTCAAGCCATTGACATGGATCATTCACGAAGAGATTTTCGTCAATCCAGGATAAATGAATTTCAGTAATAAAAGCAAATTATCATTCTTTCCTTCTCGAGGCATTATTTCAATGTAAACGGGTATATTTTCTCTCAAAATGTTTGAATATTGTTAGCATTTTAAGTTCGCCAATACACATGCTATACATTTGAATAGCGATGGCCGTTTCAATTGGCGGCCAGTGATTTGCGCATGCGCAAGGATGACGTCATAAACGGAATTCCTGACTGACTGACAGATGTTTTTAAGGTAACCGGGCGCCATGGGCACATAGGGGCTACCCCCAGTTCGCCATCTGGGATTAGTTGTAGGTACTGCTCTTTTCCCTAGGCTGCCAATATGCTGACTCCTGTCTGCTTGACAGTTATCAGCTAGCCGATTGGGAGTTGGGTGACTTCTTTCGCGGAGGATGTGAGAAGTAGGTCAATCCCACCTCCCACATCCCCCGCTCAAGATGTCATGTAGGCACAGAACGCACCCAATGTTAAGCGTTTGTCCTGTAAAATGGGCAGTCCTCTGACGAGGTTCGAATTTTGAATGCAGATGCAGACCAATGGTCGGGCTCTAGAATGTGGTGACACGTTGCCAATTCCGGCTGCAAAATGTGTCAGTACACAGCCCTTGTCTGACCGAGGAAAAAAGCTTCTCATGCATTATCGGTTTTGGCTTCCATTAGACTCTACCCCCACCCCTGCCGTGGTAGAGAAAACGCCTTGGACACGGTGCTTGTTAAAGGGTGATAATGCATGTAATTTTGAATTTTGAACGGCGGCCAAAAGTGAGCCAGGAAGGGTTACTATTAGACCAGCCAATTTCGGCTATTGCAAAATGTCCTAGTACCCGTGCTCTACCACCTTGAGAACACGCCTATGCTGTGTCGCTACCCCCCAGGTCTCTACAAGGATAATCTTGGTAGTTCCATGTACTACTGGCCCCTACTTTCGTCGCGTTGGGATGTCATATGTTGGTGTTTTGGTTGTTGCTTTTCTCTTAGTTTGTAGTTAATTCAGCCAATCGGTGTGCAGTTGTTGACTTCTATCGCGGAGGATGCGAAAGGAGGTCAATCCTATTTTGCTTCTTAGCTTGCCAGTTTCTGAGAAGGTGATGCTTTCATCGACGTAGGATGTCGAGTTCTTATAAATTCGTAAATGGGTCAATTGGGACCGGACCGCCATATTTGCATATCATTATCTCATCCTCCGTGAAGGAGGATATCATATTGGGGATATATGGATTGTAATACATTATGGGTCAGTACTGATTGTATGTGGTAGTGTTGTAACCCTATTTTGTTCAGGATCAGTTTGGTTAGAATTTTAATGTTTACACATAGGCGTGTCTTTTAGTGGTGAAAATTTATGCGGTTTGGCAAAGGCGAGTATGTGGCTAACCAGCCATTGTGCAATTTCGCTATTATTTCATTTTGAACGGCCGGTCTAAAAGGCTTTTTTAAGGGTCTTCCTGTGTCCAAATCCCTATCAAATTTGGTCATTACCGTTGCCCCGCCTATTAAATTGTCCTGTATTTGACCTACTCCAGAGATGTGTGCTCCGTTCTGACAGCATGCTGTCTTCGCTTCGCACATTTCCGGGTTTCATCAGGAGGGTGTCCCCAAGGGGGCCTCTACGAGGCAGCCTTCTGGGCACCCAGCTGATGACTTCTCGGTAGCTGCCCTACACGAGGTATGGTGGGATTCCCCGTCAAGGATCCCCATGTACCTGCAAGAGAAATTATGATTAGTGAGTATTGGAGTTAGGGTTAGGGTTAGGGTTAGGGCTAGGGTTAGGGTTACATAAGCCTAAGTTTAGACTTGTCTATCACCGATGTGTTGCGTCGGCGGAGCACTCATAAGTGCAAAGCAAATGAGCCGCAACCACAGCGCCCCGCTTCGGCTCAACCGGCTCTAGCCCAAGTCATGTAGGGTAGGGTCTGTAAGAGGTAGAAGCAGTGCTCATGTAACCACTGTATAATAATGTGTGGGTTTTGTGTTCCCCCCGCACCCATGCAACCGGGGATCCAGGGCCACCGCCCCGGGAACGGCCAGTCCGCCCAAAGTGGGGGAATCATGTCCCCAGGGGCACCAGCCCGGGGCCCCCAGGTGCACGGGGAGGCAGAGATATGAGAATTGGGCCTATATCTATGGGTTGGGCAGCATAAGCAGCACTGTTAAATTCTTAGTAAAAGATAATTCACCTGTTCGCGGCGGCGCAGGCCAGAAGCATAACGCGGTCACGGTCTGATTGGGAGAGTGCCCCACCTAGGTTGCAACCAGCCCATGCCCCAGCAAGCACGTGATCACGACCAGGCGCAATTTTTTGTTTAAATGATTTGTTTAGAGAGAAACTTATATGCTACTTCAGTTGATTCTCCCGACCCAGACACACAGATGAGACTGTCTGCCAAAATCGAGAGAACCAATGAATATGAGTCATTTTCCGGCACACACAGCCATAGCGACCAGTGCGCCTGAACAGGAATATATAGGTTCACAAATCCGCACACGCCAAACTACATACAAGCACTTTTGGCATATACGGATGTTCAAACCTTATGCATTCAGGATGTCCTGAACACAATTCTGGGCATCTACATGTAATTAAAGACTGGTTATGGAACAAGGCACAGGAAACCAGATTGCCTCCCGCAGTCAGTAACCTAACGTTAGCAGCATTGGTTGGCTCTCTGATCGAAACCTAGAAACCTTAGTCCCACGCCCAGCATAATTAGATTGAGAGATTCATATTGCTTTATGATCTAATCTCCCCTCGAGTCCCTGGGGGCAAGGATATATGGTGTTATAGGTTTGGGGCCAGGTGGTTATTGGAGGCTGTGTCTGTAATAGAAAGAAACATGCAGTATTAATGATCGCTGCATGAAAGGATTCCAGCGCTGGAAGAGAAATAAACTTGGATTAGTATTACATGGTTACTCTTTTATACTGCAGCTGTCTATATTTTATCGAATAACTCGGTGTCTTTCAAAAATGTAATGATTGCCTCGACTATCTGAGGCATAATGTTGCGTGGGGGGTTAAGTAGATCTTGTTCATCAAAAGTGTTGTATCCCAATATAAACAGTGCAGCTTTTAATTCCTGTCTGGGTTCTATATTTCCTTTACAGTGAAAAAGGATATGTTTGATGTCATTTTGTTCATCTTTATCACATCTGTTACATTTGATGTGGTTTTGATTAAATACACAGTGGGTACCCAGCCCACTGTGGTTCAGACGCAAACGCGTGTAAACCGCGTCATGCCTTCGTCTACCGCTGTAATGGGTAGAAGTATTTTTAACCTTAGGTTCTAGTCTATGATAGAAGCGACCTTTACTTTGTGGGTTGTCCCATAATTTTTGCCATTTTGTCATAATGGCCTGGTTAATTGCCGGGTATATTTCTGTTTTGGTCGGTAAGGTCTGATCGTTTTTACCGTTTGTCATTGCTGATTTGGCACTTGAGTCTGCCATTTCATTACCTGGGATATCTACATGGGAAGGAATCCATTCCAGGTAGATATTGTTGCCTTTGTCTTTGGCTGAGTCTAAGAGTAGTAGTATTTTGTTTATTTTATCTGGTCTTGTTTTTGATTGGCCAGATTGTAGGGCTTGTATTGAGCTGAGGGAGTCTGTAAGTATGACTGCCTCCGGGATGTTATTATCGATGATCCATTTAATGGCATGTTCTATTGCTATCAGTTCAATAGTAAATATAGACAGGCTCGGATTGGTTTTGAGTTCGATATTCACGTTTTCATCAGGGACCGAAACTGCTGCTCCTGCTGTATGTTTTTCAATATCTTTGCTGCCATCAGTATATATCTGTAATCTACCCCTATGTTCCCTTTCTATATAGTTTATACTAGTTTGTTTCATAAATGTTATGTCATTTTCCCCTTTTTTCCCAATGATGTCCTTGATTGCACAGGAGGGGGGGGGGGGGGGGTTGTGCTTTAAGTCACACTTGTTTCTATAATGGGGTGGTTCGATATCCTTAGGTATGTTCAGCTCAGCTATGAGCTTCTGAACTGTAACGGAATATGGTCGGTATTGGTGTGCCTTTTTAGTAGTTTGGCACCCATGTTCCCCAATGAGGTCATTTACAGGCAGATTTTTACCCAAAGGCGAGGAACGTGCCCAATATTTTAGGATTAGTTCCTCTCTTCTTAAATGGAGTGGTTTTATGCCACATTCTACTTCGAGTGCATTAATCGGGGTGGATATAAATGCCCTTGTTGCAATGCGAAGGGCTTGGTTTTGTATTGTGTCGAGCTTTTTAAGTTGGGCTTGTGAGGCAGAGTTATAGGCTTGTGCGCCATAATCTAGTTTACTTAGGATGAGGGCTTTGTACAGGTTGATAAGGGTATTTTTATCGGCACCAAAAGTTGTGCCCGTGACCAAACGAAGAATGTTCAGGTCCTTCTTACATTTCTGGATGAGCTGTTTTATGTGCTCATCCCATCTAAGTGCTTTATCAAGGATCATCCCTAGAAAGTTTACATTGTCCACAAATTCAAGTTTTTTGCCAAAAAGTTTGAGATCGAATTTGGAGGTGTCGATATTTTTCTTACGTCTAAAGAGTATGGCTTTAGTTTTAGTGTTGGACACCTTAAACCCCCACGCCTCAGCCCAAAATTCGATCTTTTTGAGTGCTTTTTGAAGGGCATCTACGGCGCAACTGGGTGAATAATGTTTTCTCCATATTGCGCTATCGTCTGCAAATTGCGACAGCTGCAGTCTTTCTTCAGGGTCGAGATTCTTTTTTAGTGAAACCATGATTATATTGAAGAGGATGGGACTAATAACACTGCCCTGGGGACAGCCATTTTCTAAATTGTGCTGATTTGATGTTTCTTGTCCCACCCTTACTTGAATTTTTCGATTGTGGAGGAAATTGTGTATCCATTTGAGCATGTTTCCGTTTATGCCAAATTGTTTCAGTTTACAGATGGTTCCTGTTGACCACATGAGGTCAAAGGCTTTTTTCCAGGTCTAGAAAGACGGCAGCTACTATCTTATTTTCCATAAAGGCCATATTTATCTCAGAGTCTAATCTGGTTAGTTGATCAGTGGTAGATCTGTTGGGTCTAAAACCGGATTGAGTGTCAGCCAGGTGCCCTTTGTTTTCTAAATGGGCCGTCAATCGTTTAGCAATCATGGTTTCCATTGTTTTACATATACACGATGTAAGTGATATAGGTCTGTATGACCCTGGTTCCAGTTTATTTTTGTTTGGTTTCATAATAGGTATGATGGTGGCAAGTTTCCATTCAGGTGGGAGTTCTCCTCTTTGATAGGAGATATTCATAAGTTTTAATAGTTCCATTTTGGAGTTATCGGGTAGTTGTTTGAGCATTTCATAATGGATTGTGTCCGCTCCTGGTGTTGATTCCTTTTTGGATGATAGTGCAGTTCCCAGTTCAAAAAATGTGAAGGGTCGGTTTAAGTCCGAGTTATTTTCTGTTGCCTGAGGTTCCGGGATGTGACCAAGTCCCCTATCTTCCATAACTATTTTAATAGCTTGAAATTTGGGCATATGATTTGACGATTTCGACATATTGTCATAATGTTGTGCTAGAGCATTAGCTTTTTCTTTTTCATCGGTAATGATTGTTTTGTTTACCTCTAGACAGGTAATATGGTCTGTAGGTTTACCCCGGAAGCGGTTAATCATATTCCATACTGTTTTGGAGTTTGCCTTATGGTCTAGTTTAGATACAAAATCACGCCATGAATTGATCTGTTTGTCCCTTTTAATGTCTCTTGCTTCATTTTTTAACCTGTTATAGTTTCGTTTTTGTTCTGGATTTTTATTTTTAAGGTATTTCTTTCTAGCTTGTTCACGTTTTTTGATAGCTATAGTAATTTCCTGATCCCACCAGGGCGGTCGGAGTGATTTTACTTTTGGTTTTGTTTTAGGAATAGTTTTTTGACAGATTTGTTGGAGGGATTCTACAAAGTCTGTTGCTATTTCCTGTGTTGGATTGTTTTCGTTTATTTTTAATGTTTCTGCGCACAGAATTTTGAACTTTTCCCAATCAGCTCTTTGTAAGTTCCATTTTGGATTGTGGGCCGTCCCCAGTGCATTGAATTTTGAAAGAAATCGGAGGTAGATGGGGAGGTGATCGCTTCCACAAGTGTTGCCCAGGGTTTCCCAGATTGTACCTATGCTCAGGGCTGGAGTGGCTATTGACAGGTCAGGCGATGTAGTATATTCGGCCATCGTGGCTTCATCATTCTCATTGAGTATAATAAGGCAGTTATTTATGACGAGGTCAAGTAAAGTTTTCCCCCTTGTGTTTGATTTGGAGCTCCATAAGGAGTCATGGGCGCTAAGGTCGCCTACAAGGATGAAATTTTTGGTAGGGATAAGGTCAAGGACCTTTTGATATTCATCAGCTGTGGACCCGCTTTCAGGAGGGTCATAGCAATTAAGAATGGTTATTTTGTCTTTTTCTAAATATATGGTGGTGGCACAGTATTCAAGGTTGGGTTGCTCAATTTTAAGGTCTAAGTTTGTGAAGGGTAAATCGTTTCTAATATATGTTAGGACTCCGCCTCCTCTGTCTATTCTATGTTTGAAGGAGGCGACTTTGTAATTGGGTATGTGGGGTATTTTATTTTTCAACCACGTTTCTTGTAGGCAAAGTAGATGGGGCTTAAGTTTTTTTATCTTCCAGTTGTGACCTCAGTTCGGAGATATTGCCCATGCTACGGATGTTCCATTGAACCAATTCAAGGTCAGAAGCTGTTGTTACAGCCGCGTGTGTGAAGCCGTTGCTGTAGTCGTGGGGCAATGGCGGGGGTATTAGTGTCTACCGGAGGTCTCTTGTGATAGTAACGTATAAATGTTGTTACTATGGTACGTTGCCTTAGGGATGGAGTTATTTGGTCGTCTGGTTTTTTGCTGGGCAACCATTGTGTTGGCATTTGTATTTATAGGATCGGGCCTAACTTGGTTGGATGAGGCAGTTCCTGTATTTTGAGGAGCATACCTCGGCACATTTGGTTTAAAGGGAACTGGGGGCAGGTTATGGGTCTGTATAAGGGGGGGAGTGTTGTCCCTTTCATCCACATGCTTCTCTATGATGTTTGATACTACCCTTTCTTTCTGCTTTTTACTCATATTGGATGTGTTTGTGTGTAAGATGTCTGTTAATATGTGTTTTAATTGTAGTAGTGTAATGGTTTTCGTCATGTCAGGTCCGGTTGCTGGTTGTTCGGCATTTTTAGTTTTATTTATTTTCGGAAAGTCCGTTTCTAAATTAAAAAGGGAGGGGGGTTTAATCATCATGAGGGGGGCTAGTTTTTTATCGGTCCTATGTGTTGTTGGATCTTTCCTTCTTTTTGACCATTCTATGTAGGTTATATTATTTTTCCTATCAATGGCATATTTCTGTTCCAGGAAGAAGGGGCAAGATTTGGATGCCGCTCCATGTTGACCGTAGCAATTGCTACATTTCCTTAATCGCGATTCAGTTTTATGCGTGCACTGGCTGTAATTATGATTTCCAGCGCACAAAGGACACTTAACGGGGTTACCAGGACAGGTGTTTATACTATGCCCATGTTCCTGGCAATTATTGCATCTTAGATAGGGTATTTCGCAGGGGTAAACTGGATAAGATTCTGTCCTAGTTAGAAGTAGTGTGGGGGCTTCCTGAACATTGAAGGTAATTTTGACCATGTCTGTTGGTTGTTTAAGTTTGTTTGAAATTCCTAAAACCTCCTATAGTTTATCAACGACCTCTGAGAGTTCAACGTTCAAGCGTGGCAAGACTATTCCATGTTTTAGTGGAAGCAGGTTTCGGATTTTTTTTTCACAGGATTTTAAAATTATAAATAAGTTTTTTGATAATGTCATTATGTAGAAGTCGTTGACAAGTGGCTAGTATTATGCAGTACGAATCTCAGTAAAACTTTATCTGCCGAATGTAAACTCTCAACTGAAGGCGACTTAACTAAAACACGGACTAGTCCAAAATTAAAAGTGCAGTCACGTCTCACTGCGTTTTGAAAGACTATATAGACGCTTTATAAACGGATCCAATGTTTTGACGCGTATCCTTGTTTACATGTCATTGCGCATGCGCAAAATTACTTTTCCTTTCGATAACGATCTTTTGTGATTGGCAAAAAGCCCCTGGTCCCATATAAACACATTGTAAATAGGTTTAATATTACGGGCACATTTTAGCTGACTGTCACAGAAAATCGATCGAATTACACTTTAAATAAGTATATAAATATATTTTAAACTTCCGCGTTTAGTCATTAGTTTTGCGCATTTTTATTACAAATAATTAAGACCGTCCCGCTTCATTACCTGCATAAGTTTAACAGGTAATTTAAACATCAAAACATCCTCAAATCTTCTAGAAACCAATAATTACTAGCTAAGACATGTCTATTATAAAAGTTTAAAAGTCAATTTTGTCGTTTCGATTCCAAACAAAATACAAGTTTAGAGAAAATAATATCGCAGTAACAATGGCGATAAACGGCGAAATACGTTATTTTTGGTCCACCGGCAGCAAAAAATCATTTAAATCCTACGATTATGTCCTCAACAAAAACAATGCCTACTTTTTACCATTTTGAGGGTTCATTTTCCGACATTATTTTAAAGAATATAGTATGGTATTAAATGGCATAAACTGCAGTGAACATGGCTCAATGTATTCCAAATTACGGGACATGAACAGATTTTATAGGATATCCTGAAGTTCTGAAAAAAAGCGTTGTTATGTTTTGAACATTTTTTACATAATTCGGGTGGTTAGCAAAAGGGTCCGTTTTGAAGACCGTGTCCTCACATACATATGCGACAACACCCAGAATGCGAAAGTTTAGACTTTGATCTTTCCATTTCCACGCAGGTAAGTTTATCCTCTAGAACCGCCGACTAATTAAATTTTCGAAAATGAGCTATGTGTCCCCGGCTAAAATCTCTATTAGCGATAACACACTCGTGTGGCATAGTGCATTATTTCACATCTCCAAAATGGCTAATTTTTCTGATGAAAATCCGTGAATTTGTTTCTTATTTATACTGCAGGCGGTTCTAATGAGTACCCACAACCTTTGTCTTGGAGCAAAATTAAGAAAAATAATGTATGCCCTCGTAAACCATAAAGTGTGGTTTAGGGATTGTTCCTTTCACGGACTTGTTCACGTGGTGGATATTTGCTATCTGAATTTCGTACAAGCGTATTCGCGCCGTTCAACTTATTGGTAAGTGATGGTCACGTGGACAATAACAATTTAAATCTATTTCATTTACAGTTAGCAGCCCATGTCGACTAACAAACGAGTGAGTGAGTGAGTTTTAGTTTTACGTCCCACCAACAGCTAAGGTCATACGGAGACGGGGACTAACAAACGATCGACAACCAAAAGCTACTTGGGGAGACATAAGGAAAAACATTAGTTCTCATGTGTGTGATATCCAAATGAAGTGATGAGGATGATTATTATTGTTTTTTTTTTTTTTTTTTTTTGGGGGTGGGGGGGGGGGGGGGGGGTTCAACGGATACTTGGAGTACCCGGAGAAAAACCACATGACCTTTCGTTGCAGAACTTGGCGTCTCACATGTGACCCGAGCCAGGCGCGAACCACAGCGGCGAGAGACTAAAGTTGAGCCAGCGCACGACAAAACCTACAA
This sequence comes from Lucinisca nassula, assembly GCA_963580285.1. Classification (NCBI taxonomy): domain Eukaryota; kingdom Metazoa; phylum Mollusca; class Bivalvia; order Lucinida; family Lucinidae; genus Lucinisca; species Lucinisca nassula. Next base: position 1,190,001 of record CAUZLF010000456.1, on the reverse strand, counting down.
TAAGATATGTGCGCCGATCGAAGACTCAGATCAGCCTGCGCATCCGCGCAGTCTGATCAGAGTCTTCGTTGTGCGCTCTAAGGATAGCTAAGGGCCCACTGCTCCTTCAGGCAGCAAGAAAAATCTCTTGTTAGACTACATGGATGCGCAGGCTGATCTGAGTCTTCGCTGAACGCACATGTCTTATTGTGAAATGAACTTGTCTCATTATCATATAGTGTAGTTTTTAGCTCACCTGGGCCGAAGGCTCCAGGGGAGCTTATAGTATAGTGGGTCCTCCGTCGTCCGTCCGTCGTCCGTCATCCGTCGTCCGTCCACACTTTTGAGCAGCTATATCTCTGCAACCTGCAGGCTGATCCCAATCATTTCTCATCTGTAGCATGCCTCTGGTGGGGCATTGATGACATAAACTTTTTTTCGAAATCGCTCAAAAACTTTGGTTGCTATGGCTATCACAAGGTCCCATAGACTTACAATGGGAAAATGCTTGTCATCACCGTAGCGCCTTCAGTTTTGATCGGATCTTTCTGAAACTTATATGTAAAGTGGCTGGGGATAAAATCTCGGATGAGTTCGAAAACCAGCCAAGTTGGTCTATTTATCGCAGAGTAACGTCCCTTTGATTGCTGAAAATGCCGATTTTTGACCTTGTCATCACCGTAGCCCTTTCAGTTTTGATCGGATCTTTCTGAAACTTACATGTAAGGTGGCTGGGGATACAACCTCGGATGAGTTTGAATACCGGCCAAAGTGGCCTATTTATCATAGAGTTAGGTCCCTTTGATTCATGAAAATGTTGATTTTTGACCTTGTCATCACTGTAGCCCCTTCAGTTTTGATCAGATCTTTATGAAACTTATATGTAAAGTGGCTGGGGATAAAATCTCGGATGAGTTCGAAAACCAGCCAAGTTGGTCTATTTATCGCAGAGTAACGTCCCTTTGATTGCTGAAAATGCCGATTTTTGACCTTGTCATCACCGTAGCCCTTTCAGTTTTGATCGGATCTTTCTGAAACTTACATGTAAGGTGGCTGGGGATACAACCTCGGATGAGTTTGAATACCGGCCAAAGTGGCCTATTTATCATAGAGTTAGGTCCCTTTGATTCCTGAAAATGTTGATATTTGACCTTGTCATCACTGTAGCCCCTTCAGTTTTGATCAGATCTTTATGAAACTGATATGTAAGGTGGCTGGGGATAAAACCTTGGATGAGTTCGGAAACTGGCCAAATCGCCCCATTTACTATATAGTTATGTCCCTTTGATTGCTGAAAATGTTGATTTTTGACCTTGTCATCACCATAGCCCCTTCAGTTTTGATCGAATCTTTCTGAAACTTATATGTAAGGTGGCTGGGGATAAAACCTAGGATGAGTTCGAATACCGGCCAAGTTGGCCCATTTATCATAGATTTACATCCCTTTGATTGCTGAAAATGCCGATTTTTAGCTCACCTGGGCCGAAGGCTCCAGGGGAGCTTATAGTATAACTGGTCATCCGCCGTCCGTCGTCCGTCGTCCGTCGGCCGTCGTCCGTCGTCTGTCCGTCACCACCTTTGACCAGTTATATCTCTGCAGCCTGCAGGCTGATCTCAATCATTTCTTATCTGTAGCATGCCTTGGGTGGGGCAACGAAGAATTTAGGTTTTTATCGAAATTGATTGAAAACTTTGGTTGCTATGGCAATCCCAATTTCCCATAGACTTACAATGGAAAATGCTTGTCATCACCGTAGCACCTTCATTTTTGATCGGATCTTTCTGAAACTTATATGTAAGGTGGCTGAGGATAAAAGCTCGGATGAGTTCGAAAACCGGCCAAGTCGGCCCATTAGTTATAGAGTTACGTCCCTTTGATTGCTGAAAATGCCGATTTTTGACCTTGTCATCACAATAGCCCCTTCAGTTTTGATCGGATCTTTCTGAAACTTATATGTAGGGTGACTGGGGATAAAACCTCGGATGAGTTCGAAAACTTGCCAAGTCGGCCTATTTATCATAGAGTTACGTCCCTTTGATTGCTGAAAATTCAAATATTTGACCTTGTCATCACCGTTGCCCCTTCAGTTTTGTTCGGATCTTTCCAAATCTTATATGTAAGGTGTCTGGGGATAAAAACTTGGATGAGTTCAAAAACCGGCCAAGTAGGCCCATTTATCATAGAGTAATGTCCCTTTGATTGCTGAAAATGCAGATATTTGACCTTGTCATCACTGTAGCCCCTTCAGTTTTCATCGGATCTTTCTGAAACTTATATGTAAGGTGACTGGGGGATAAAACCTCAGATGGGTTCGAAAACCGGCCTAGTCTGCCCATTTATCGTAGAGTTAAGTCCCTTTGATTGCTGAAAATGCCGATTTTGGACCTTGTCATCACTGTAGCCCCTTCAGTTTTGATCAGATCTATCTGAAACTTATATGAAAGGTAGCTTGGGATAAAAACTCAGAGGAGTTAGGAAACCAGCCAAGTCGGCCCATTAATCATAGAGTTACGTCCCTTTGATTGCTTAAAATGCCCATTTTTGACCTTGTCATCACAATAGCCATCACCATAGCCCTTTCAGTTTTGATCGAATCATTTTGAAACTTATATGTAACATGGCTGGGGATAAAATCTCGGATGAGTTCCAAAACCAGCCAAGTTGGTCCATTTATCACAGAGTAATGTCCCTTTGATTGCTGAAAATGCCGATTTTTGACCTTGTCATCACCTTTGCCCTTTCAGTTTTGATTGGATCTTTCTGAAACTTATATGTAAGGTGGCTGGGTATAAAACCTGGGATGAGTTCGAATACCGGCCAAGGTGGCCTATTTATCATAGAGTTAGGTCCCTTTGATTGCTTAAAATGTTGATTTTTGACCTTGTCATCACTGTAGCCCCTTCAGTTTTGATCTGATCTTTCTGAAACTTATATGTAAGGTGGCTGGGGATAAAACATCGGATGAGTTCGAAAACCGGCCAAGTTGCCCCATTTACTATATAGTTATGTCCCTTTGATGGCCGAAAATGTCGATTTTTGACCTTGTCACCACCGTAGCCCCTTCAGTTTTAATCGGACCTTTCTGAAACTTATATGTATGGTGACTGGGGATAAAACCTAGGATGAGTTCGATTACCGACCAAGTTGGCCCATTTATCATAGATTTACATCCCTTTGATTGCTGAAAATGCCGATTTTTGACCTTGTCATTACCATAGCCCCTCAGTTTTGATCAGATCTTTCTGAAACTTATATGTAAGGTGGCTGGGTATAAAATCTCGGATGAGTTCGAAAACAGGCCAAGTCAGCCCATTTATTGTAGAGTTATGTCCCTTTGATGGCTGAAAATGTTGATTTTTGACCTTGTCATCGCCGTAGCCCCTTCAGTTTTGATCGGATTTTTCTGAAACTTACATGTATGGTGGCTGGGTATAAAGCCTCGGATGAGTTCGAAAACTGGCCAAGTCGGCCTATTTATCTTAGAGTAACATCCCTTTGATTGCTAAAAATGCCAAATTTTGACAATTGTTATCACTATAGCCCCTTCAGTTTTGATCGGATCTTTCTGAAACCTATATGTAAGGTGGCTGGGAATAAAACCTTGGATGAGTTTGAATACTGGTCAAGTCGGCACATTTATTATAGAGTTACTTGCCTTTGATTGCTTAAAAATGCCTATTTTTGACCGTGTTAGCACTGCTGTCCCTTCAGTTTTGATCGGATCTTTATGAAACTTACAAACAAATAAGTCGGGAAGAAAAGCTCGGAGTTTGAAAACTTGTGAGGTTTGCCTATTTGTCACAGAGTAACATCCCTTTGATTGCAGCAGTTAATTGCTATCACCATAACCCCATCAGTTTATATCGGATCTTCTTAGCAAGTCAGGAATAAAAGCTAGAATGAGTTTGAAAGCTGGAGAGGTCAGCCTATTTATCATAGAGTTACATTCTATTTGATTTGCAGAAATTGCTTACCCTGTCATCACCATGTCCTTCCATTAATCCTTCAGTAAAGGTTGGCACTTCCTGAAACTTTGAATCTGTTAGCTCAGGTGAGCGATACAGGACCAGCTTGGTCCTCTTGTTGACCTTGTCATCACCATAGCCCCTTCAGTTTTGATCGGATCTTTCTGAAACTTATATGTAAGGTGGCTGGGGATAAAATCTTAGATGAGTTCGAAAACCGGCCAAGTCAGCCCATTTATCATAGAGCTATGTCCCTTTGATGGCTGAAAATGTTGATTTTTGACCTTGTCATCACCATAGCCCCTTCAGTTTTGATCGAATCGTTCTGAAACTTATATGTAAGGTGACCTTGGATAAAACCTAGGATGAGTTCGAATACTGGCCAAGTTGGCCCATTTATCATAGATTTACGTCCCTTTGATTGCTAAAAATGCCGGTTTTTGACCTTGTCATCACCATAGCCCCTTCAGTTTTGATCGGATCTTTCTGAAACTTATATATAAGGTGGCAGGGGATAAAATCTTGGATGAGTTCGAAAACCGGCCAAGTCAGCCCATTTATTGTAGAGCTATGACCCTTTGATGGCTGAAAATGTTGTTTTTTGACATTGTCATCACCGTAGCCCCTTCAGTTTTGATCGGATTTTTCTGAAACTTATATGTAAGGTGGCTGGGGATGAAACCTCGGATGGGTTCGAAAACGGGCCAAGTCAGCCCATTTATTTTAGAGTAACATCCCTTTGATTGCTAAAAATGCCAAATTTTGATTTTGTCACCGTAGCCCTTCAGTTTTGATCGGATCTTTCTGAAACTTATATGTAAAGTGTCTGGGAATGAAACCTTGGATGAGTTTGAATACTGGCCAAGTCGGCACATGTGTCATAGAGTTACGTGCCTTTGATTGCTTAAAAATGCCTATTTTCGACCTTGATAGCACTGCTGCCCCTTCAGTTTTGATTGGATCTTCATGAAACTTACAAACAAATAAGTCAGGCAGAAAAGCTTGGAGGAGTTTGAAAATTCGTGAGGTTTGTCTATTTGTCACAGAGTAACATCCCTTTGATTGCAGCAGTTAATTGCTTATTTACGATCTTGTCAACACCATAGCCCCATCAGTTTATATCGGATCTTCTTAGCAAGTCAGGAATAAAAGCTTGAATGAGTTTGAAAACAGGTGAGGTCAGCCTATTTATCTTAGACTTACATTCTACTTTATTTGCAGAAATTGCTTACCCTGTCATCACCATGTCCTTCCACTAATCCTTCAGTAAAGGTTGGCACTTCCTGAAACTTTGAATCTGTTAGCTCAGGTGAGCGATACAGGACCAAGCTCAGCTTGGTCCTCTTGTTTATATTTTCTTGTCGTTTGGGATCGAAATTTTGAAAATACTTGATGGTCACTGATGAGGCCTAATTGGCCGAAACTAGCTGGTCTGGTCCAGAAAACATGCACACTTCATATTTTCCAGTTCTGTGGTGTATTCCTTGTTTCCTTATGATAACCCTTTTATAGAACATATTTTTCATGCGCTGGCTCAAATGAAGTGATAATTGTATAGATAAACCTGAAACTATTGACCCAGACACTCAATGTCCGTACTAGCTGCTCCTCGCTTGGCACTCAGATTTACGGGGTAGAGCTAGGACTGGTCGACCCAGTGTCAGGATAATGTGACTGGGTGTGGTATCATATAATGTGTCTGGGACATGATACTTCAGTGAGGCAGCACTATAAAAATTAGCATTGAGCTCCCTGTCGCAACCAGACACCGTCGTGATGATGACTGAAAAATTGTTGAAAGCGACGTTAAACCCGAATTCACACACACACACACTCAATGTCCACTTGACTTTCTCGGACCGCACAAAGTGCAGTTGTACGCAATCCATGTCCCTGTGACGTCAGAGTGCTGGGTAATGAAAGTCTGGAATGGGCTCATTATGCTGAGACATCACCAAACAGTGTAGACCTAATCATTTTGTTTGTTTAAACTGAGGTTTTACGTTCTTATCAACACTATTTAGGTCATTTTGGAGACGCTTCCGGTTTTGTGGGACTTGAACCTTACATTTAGATGAAACGTAATCTCAAGCCCTACCGCCCTAACAAACCAACTGGATTTACCAGTACTCATGTGCTGTTGCTTTAAGCTCTGTGCAGAAGCACCGTACAGTCCAATTTATTTCTCCGAGCCCCGATGGGCAGGGGAGGGCGGGGGGTGGGGTGCTGGGTTGAGCCATATGACCATAGTCCTTACCTCGAGACATTCGGTATACCAGCTACAGGACGATCCGTCCGGACTAAAGCACCAGTCAGGTAAAGCTGGTGTTGTTGAGCCTGTCACAGGACTGCCTGTTGTAGACACAGCGTCTGGACCACAAGCGCAGTCATCATATACTGGACCTGACGAAAATGTTATATAAAATATGATTGAGACATTTTAAATATGCAAAATGCGTAGCTTGTGCCCATAAAAAACTAGAGTATTATATTTTATACTTGGTAGAACAATTTTGAATTTCACCACTTACGGTTGTACGAGGATGAGTAGACATTGACGTAAAAGATAATACCACCACAGGTAGGTTTGACAGGTTGTACCGTTATTATTACATTACGAAAACACGCCTATACAAATACATTGCCACCTTTGTCGCAGGAAAAATGAAAATTTTATGATGAAAAATTGTGATATTTTTCTTATTTCTGCTCAAAATGTAGATTGTGGGCACTCGTTAGAACCGCCTTATCGAGGCGGTTCTAACGAGTACCCACAATCTATATTTTAGAGCAGAAATAAGAAAAATAAGGTTTACCCCCGGAAACACCAGTTTTTCTATATAAAAGTGGGGTTAAATGGGGTCAAAATTATATAGGCGTGTTTTCGTGATGTCATACCCACCATTGGCTGGTAAGGCATATTATACCGTTATACAATTATCATAACCGAAGCGTCCTCGTCACCATTTGACAACAGTGGGACATGCCCAACAACAAAAACATTCGCTGACGTCACTTTCAACTTATCCTCTAACAACAGTACTGTTGTCGGAAGATAAGTTGACAGTGACGTAAAAGAGTGAACCACTACAAGTAGGTTTGACAGGTTGTACCGTTATCATTATCATTACCGAAGCGTCTTTACCTTTTGACAACAGTGGACAATGCTTTAAAACAAAAACGTTTGCTGACATCACTTTCTCCTCCGACAACAATACATATATCAAAGTGCTGTTTATATTTCAGTTGTTTTCCAATACATGACGATACACCTATACTGTTGTCGGAAGATAAGATGACATAAACCATCACAGGTGCACCGTTATCATTATTACACCCTTCATTGGTTGGCAAGACAGATTTTACCGTTATTATTGTCGTAAGCGAAGCGGCGTTACCTTTTGGCAACAGAGGACAGAGCTTGACAACAAAAACATTCGCTGACGTCCATTTCAACTTATCGTCCCAACAGTAAATAATACATTTAAATATGGATTGGCCAATTTCCAATTAGATGGGTGTCAGACTGTCAGGTTCATTTCATTTGTAATATGTTTGACAAAATGTAAGTACTTCAAGCAAACAGTGTAGACTCTGATCAGTCGTCGCGTTCTGTGGCGTCTGATCCGGGACTACACTGTATGCCAGTGTCCCAAATAATGGGACGCTGGGCATATATGGGTTAATTTCGAGGGTCACTGATGAGGTCTAGTTTGCCGGGGTCTACTTTGCCGAAAATAACCAGCCTGCATTGCCTAGAAATTCCTTTCTTGAGTGAGTGTGTTCTGTGTGCACAGTTACGGAGTAAAGTTTCCATTTTTTTGTGGATCATAGAACATCAAGACAAAAACAGAAAGTAGGACAACAAATCATTTTTAAACATTATGGTGATATTTTTTTTATTTCTGCTCAAGACATAGATTGCGGAGACTCGATAGAACCGCTTCGTTGAGGCGGTTCTATCGAGTACCCACAATCTATGTTTTGAGCAGAAATATCAAAAATAATGTATACCCCATTGAACCCCACTTTTTCTATAAAAAAGTGGGGTATGAGGGGGTAAAAATTATATAGGTGTGTTCTCGTGATGACATCACGAAAATACATCTTTATTATTCTGACACCCTTGTACCTCACTTTCATACAATGAAACTGGGGTTTACAAGGGCAAACCTTATTTTTCGTTTTGTCTGCTCTAAAATATAGATGGTGGGCACTCTTTAGATACCCCTCAATGAGGCGGTTCTAACGAGTACCCGCAGTCTATATATTGAGCAGGAATAAGAAAAATATCACAATTTTTCATCTTAAAATTTTCTCTTTTTCGGCAAAAAATGTACAATGTATTTGTATAGGCGTGTTTTCGAAATGATATCTTCATTAAACGATAACTACAGGGTTATTTACAAGACATCAGCTTGGAACAATGCACTCTTTTCCACAAGGAGAGTGACAACGATAGGGTCTACCTTTGGGCCTGTTCTTAAGCGGTCTTACAAACCGCATTTTAGCCATCCAAAATGTGGTCTTAATAGAGGAATTATGCCATGAAATACTATATTATTTTAAGCAATTTGATTAGTTCGTAGTCAGACGTTAATTTTGCACAGCAGGATAAGGGTTGAGATAAAATATGAAATTCTTTAAAACTTCCGTATCTATTTCTTATCTAACTCTCTAGCCTAGGGAGTCAAGAATGCGTGGCCAACTTTCGATAACTGAGTCAATTTAATACCTGGACGACCGATACACAAAAATGCATTGATTTAGATAGGAGATTAATTTTTAATGATCTGTTTCAAACTTATTGTTACAGATAGAAACTTTTTTCAGTCGGCATTGAATGCTATATTATATCCCGTGTAAGCTAATATTTTTCCGCGATTTTATTGCCGCACCAATTTGGTCCTGTTTCGGGTTATTTGAAATGATTAAAATATATAGCAAAATGAAGAAACAATGACGATGAAATAAAATATAGATAAGGATTAGTACGTGCGTTTCAGATTTGATCGATTATTTTCAGTCGGGGTCGTTTTTTTTTTCAATATCAGACGTTTATATTGATGTAAATTTTACTTATACCCCGGTCACACCTTTACGTTTCGACCCGCGTAAGCGCTACGTTTCTCAATACGTGGCGAAACGAAAGGTACGCCGCAGGAACGTAGCTCTTACGCCGAGATACGTAGCAGGAACGCCTCTTACGCGAGGCTGCCACGTAAAGAAGTTGCATGCAACTTCTTTACGTCGCACATACGTGGCAGGTTCGAAACGTCGTACATACGTAGCAGAAACGCAGTGCAAACGAAAGGAACGCAGCAGCAGCGTAGCACAAACGCCTCTTACGCCGCACATACGCCACTCAAGACTTACCACGTAAGTATGGCGTACGACACGTTGTCGCTGCGTAACAGCGACGTTCCTTTCGTATCTACGGCGTATCTGTTACGTTTTAATTTTAAATACGCCGTTTCCACGGCGTATCATAACGTAAGCATGGCGTAAGTAATACGTAGCTGTCGTATGTGCGACGTTATTGCTGCGTATGTACGACGTAGTAAAAATAGCTGTGGCGTTTCAAGTTTACCTGCGGCGTAATAGCGACGATTGTGGCTTTTGTTGAGTTTCAAATGAGGTCAAGTGGCATCGCATAATACATTTTAATCTCGATCAATAATCTGATGGGGACGGATTTCTGTCCCGCTCTGATCCCTGATCAGTCTGAATATTAACCGCAGGGCTGAGATTAGGCATCGAGCTTCTCTTTGCCCCGGTCTTGCAAGTTGCCTTTCCTCTCTTCCTTGTCATGTTGATACTTCGATGTCACTTGAATGAATGACAACAATACTATTACCACATACGTTTTTAAACGCCGCTGTTACGCAACAGCGACGTCGCAGTTCAGAATGAAACGCAGCTCCTACGTAACAGCAACGCGATATACGCAGCACTTACGTCACGCAAACGCCGCGATACGTGGGTCTTACGCCACAGCTTCGCAGTAGTAACGTAGCTCATACTCCATGTACACAACAAGACATCTAATTTGCATAAAAAACGCAGCAGGTTGCGACGTTTGGCCACGTTTTGGGTTTTTGTCAGAAACGTGGTGAAACGTAGCAGAAACGTAAAGGTGTGACCGGGCTATTAGTTAAATGCATAACTTTTTGGTCCCTTTTTAGTTTGAAATTGTCAACTGACTATTCTCAAACTTGGTTGAAACAGTAATCCGGGAATGTACGATAAATCTCGAAACTAACGAGCAGCCAAGATACCAAATGACTTAGAGGGAGTTCGACCATGTACCAGACCGTGGTAGCGGAAGTCAAATTGTGCACGTTCTTCCCATGATTTCCATGTTTTGTTTTTTTTTCACCGGTGTGATCGAACGACGTCTGGTAGATGTTTGGTTGACTGGTACACAGACCCTCTATTTCTTGAATAGAAGCAGTCAATTCCCGGACATTAGTGTTCGCACCTTTCGCCGCCATCTTTGTTACGTATGGTGTGACGTATCTACCAGAGTAACCCACGCTTTAGTCTGGTTCGACCAGAGTGACGTTACGACACTTCCGCCATGCTACCAGACCGCTACCAGACTGAGTTTGATCACACTTTGGTTAAACCATGGTTAACCACGGTTCGTGATCGAACTACCTCTTAATGACTTCTGGTTAATTGTACCGATTCCGTATCATTGCCTTCATTTCTATTTTTCTTGCTATTTATGTAACCTACCCCTCCCCCCACCCCAGCTCCCCCCCCCCCCTTCATCCCCTCGAAAAATGTGTTATTATCATTTAGGTGGTGAAATTGCCTAAATATGCGTGATTTCATAATGAGGCTCCACTTATCAGACTACCCATTACAAAATTATAGACTGTCACGCTACGCAACTCTGTTGACCTTAAGGTATTATTAACGATGCTTCGTTAATTCCCCTGATTTACCTTTATTCACCATATTTGCATTATTTGATGGCTCCCAGCTTGCACATTGTCAATATTGGAAAAACAGGTAACCAGACCCCCCTGACCTTGAAAGGTCAGGGGGGTCTAGTAACCTGCTTTTCCAACACCGATAACCTTCAGGCTAGGAACCAGCAGATAATGCAAATAAGGTGAATTTGCCAGTATTAAAATAGTTGGAGATGGAGTTCAACTCAGTCATGGTAAACGAACCATGGGTGGTCGAGTCATTGAAGTGTCACTGTATTTCGGAAAGAGTTTCTGCCACAGTGACAGAAAGTATCAGCCATTGATTAGGTTGCATTTTGTAAATTAGTATGAACATAGTTGAGGTGCAAAAATTAAGAAAAAGATCAGGTTGGAGGAATACATCACAGTTCAGTTACAAAAAAGATGTAAGCAGATAAATCACTTGCGCTACCTCGTTCTTGATGTAATACGTAACAATTCACACCAGTTTGTTTGTTTGATTTGGGGTTTATCGGCCGAGTCAACACTATTTTGGTCATTTTTGAGCCGGTCGTTTACCTATCCACACTTTCCTGGGCGGGCTTATACGTAAGCGGTTAACCAATACAGTGCTCATTCTTTCGCCAGAAACTCAGTGACAACCGCCGTTCTTGAATCAGCGGAAGAGAGAGAATGATCGTAGAAAAGATTTCATGATCAATCTCCACGATAGAATGTTGCCGACCCCGGCAGGTATCGAACCCAAGTCTCCCTGATCACCAGTCATACGCGCAACCGACTGAGCTACCGAGGCCAGCAATTCACACTAGCGCTGATCTATTTCGATTCTAATACACTAAAATTTGACAATAATCCTGTTGTTGCCTTCAAATTCTTATTATTAGAAGAACTCTCACAAACAGTAACACCATCTGTAATATTTTTCATTACGAAAACACGCCTATATGAATACATTGTAAATTTTACAGCAGAAAAAAAACGAAAACTTTTAGATAAAAAATTGTGATATTTTTCTTATTTATGCTCAAAATATAGATTGTGGGTACACGTTAGAACCGCCTCATCGAGGCTGTTCTAACGTGTACCCACAATCTACTTTTAAGAGCATAAATAAGACAAATGAGGCGGCCGTAAAAAGTCTCCCTGCCCTACATCATAGTGTAGTTTATATTTTCTTGTCCTTTGGGATCATTGATTCCATTGTGGAATTTTGAAAATATTTGAGGGTCACTGATGAGGCCTAATTGGCCGAAACTAGCTAAGTCTGGCCCACAAAACATGTGCACTGAATGTTTCCAGTTCTGTGGTGTATTTCTTGCTTCCAAAGGATAACCCTTTTAAAGAACATATTTAACGTCACTACAGCTGATGTGTGGGAATGTGTGGCGGCCGTAAAAAGTCTCCCTGCCCTACATCATAGTGTAGTTTATATTTTCTTAGCCTTTGGGATCATTGATTCCATTGTGGAATTTTGAAAATATTTGAGGGTCACTGATGAGGCCTAATTGGCCGAAATTAGCTAGTCTGGCCCAGAAAACATGTACACTGAATGTTTTCTAGTTCTGTGGTGTATTTCTTGCTTCCAAAGGATAACCCTTTTATAGATCATATTTAACGTCACTACAGCTGATGTGTGGGAATGTGTGGCGGCCGTAAAAAGTCTCCCTACCCTACATCATAGTGTAGTTTATGTTTTCTTGTCCTTTGGGATCATTGATTCCATTGTGGAATTTTGAAAATATTTGAGGGTCACTGATGAGGCCTAATTGGCCGAAACTAGCTAGTCTGGCCCAGAAAACATGTACACTGAATGTTTTCCAGTTCTGTGGTGTATTTCTTGCTTCCAAAGGATAAGCCTTTTATAGAACATATTTAACGTCACTACAGCTTATGTGTGGGGATGTGTGGCGGCCGTAAAAAGTCTCCCTGCCCTATTTCATAGTGTAGTTTATATTTTCTTGTCCTTTGGGATCATTGATTCCATTGTGGAATTTTGAAAATATTTGAGGGTCACTGATGAGGCCTAATTGGCCGAAACTAGCTAGTCTGGCCCAGAAAACATGTACACTGAATGTTTCCAGTTCTGTGGTGTATTTCTTGCTTCCAAAGGATAACCCTTTTATAGAACATATTTAACGTCACTACAGCTGATGTGTGGGAATGTGTGGCGGCCGTAAAAAGTCTCCCTGTCCTACATCATAGTGTAGTTTATATTTTCTTGTCCTTTGGGATCATTGATTCCATTGTGGAATTTTGAAAATATTTGAGGGTCACTGATGAGGCCTAATTGGCCGAAACTAGCTAGTCTGGCCCTGAAAACATGTACACTGAATGTTTTCCAGTTCTTTGGTGTATTTCTTGCTTCCAAAGGATAACCCTTTTATAGAACATATTTTACCCCTTTAAACCACAGTTTAACTATATAAAAGTGGGGTTCAAGGGGCTCAGAATTATATAGGCGTGTTTTCGTGATGTGGAGCGAAAATGTCTAAGATCAAAGAAACTGCGAGTGATGCCGTATATAGAACGGTAACATTTCCCGTCACACTCTTCTACCCAGTGATTTAAGCCGACTAAATCACGGTTCCTTTCCATGCCTATATGGACGCGCTTTGTTACATATAGAATGTGCTTTATAACGGGGATTGCCGGCAAATGCCTAGTGCCCATGTTTCTACTGGACGACGCAATGCAGGTGCGTGTTCGACACTTCAGGCGCACAGGATGCTCCGAGTCATCACTGATTTGAGGAAGATGAGTTTTCTCGTGACGCGGATCATTATGAACTATAATAAAATCAACATACCGTCTTCCATATTATGGGACTCCAACATACACTGATAGTAACAGTAGGTCACGAACGGATCCCTACATTTATGTTTACTTTTCGAAAATGTCCGAATGTAAGCATCGGTCAAACATGTCCCCCACTGATATTTGCTGTAATATGGCTCCAACAAAACACACTCAGTTGCTCCGGCAGGCCCAAAACTCGTGGAACAATCAGCGTCAACCACTTGAGAAACTATGGAGGTAAATAGGAGGACCACGCAGAAGTTCATTTCTTTCTTCATATTTATATTCTATTCCTTGCCTTGCGTATCCCACACGACAGGAGATTTAGGTTTTACGTCCGTCTTTTTATCTCTAACCAATGATAGCAAGCATTTTTGATCTCCCAAACACAATTTAAATATATAAACACACTCAAAAGATGTATTAAAATTTGTGAAAACGCAAATGCCCCCGTACAATGCTTTTCATAGAAAAAGTAGGTCTAAGATCACTGTCAAGGTTACAGGTCCAAAAACATCTCTTGCACTGCACGTGTCAGATATTAATGCTGAAAATGACAACTGGTTAAAAAGATATGGTCAATTCTAAATGTTTTAAAAGTATTGGTACCAACAGAAAGATTATGTTACTAGCAATGGACATGCCAACAAATTAATCCTTAATGTCTTCAAATCTGGTTTGTTCCAGCAAATAATGCTGTAAGCATAATACAGTGAAATTGCGCTATTAAGACCATCACGAAAACACGCCAATACAATTTGGACCCCCTTGAACCCCACTTTTATATAGTTAAACTGGGGTTTCCGGGGGTATACCTTATTTTTTCTTATTTCTGCTCTAAAATATAGAGTGTGTATACTCGTTAGAACCGCCTCATCGAGGCGGTTCTAACGAGTGCCCACAATCTATATTTTGAGCAGAAATAAGAAAAATATCACAATGTTTCATCATAAAATTTTCATTTTTTGGCGATAAAGGTGGCAATGTATTTGTATAGGCGTGTTTGCGTAATGCCACCTAAAATTAAGACTAATTCCGCTTTTAAAAGCTTATTTTGAAGGTTGCACTTAATCTTTCTTCCTGTTTCCTGGCCACAGTGTCCTCTGGTCAGAGACCACCTTTGGGACTGTTCAAAAAATGGTCTTATAGACCACTTTTGAACAGTCCACCTTTGGGACTGTTCAAAAATGGTTTTATAGACCACTTTTGAACAGTCCCAAAGGTGGTCGTAATAGAAGAATTTTACGGTACCATACTCCGGCTGCTTAATTTGGAACAGTTTGCCTTATGAGATGAAACATGCACAAACCCCTGATAGTCTTCTCAACAGAAGTGTTTGATGGCTAACCCAGTGGACCAAACCGTTGGTACCTCAGGATTAATAAATGATCACTAATTCCGGCCTTCATGTCGGCAAAATGACGGGCCGCAGCTATATCAGCGCCGGCGTTAACCCGCCGTTTGGTGTTGCATGGCATGGCTGATTATTATTATTATTATTTTTTTTTTGGTGGGAGAAAGTGGGGGGTGGGGTGCTGGTGCGGGGTCTGTTTTCGCTAAGCAGTCCTGTTATAAGATATTCCATGGATGTTCATTACATGTTATCATGTTCATTACATTTTATCATGTTAAATATGAATAAAAAAAATCCTCCGTGAAAGTGTTCCCAGCAAGATCTCGAAACGGTTGTTGAGTAGCATGGGCTAAGGCGTAAAAAATAGCTTTTTTCCACTAACATGCTGAAAAAAAAATTGGTCGGTAGGTAGGAGAAACATTTTTGTATTAATTTATTTTTTCTCCCGAAAAAAAAAAAAAAAAAAAAAAACAGGGTCGGGCCTGTATTTTTTTTTTTATATGTTTTTGTTTTTGTATAGGTGTTTTGTTAATAAATTTGTCATGTTGAGACTTGCACTGTGTATCATAATTCATTTTAGATCCTCAAAAAGTCAGCCGGTTCTGTATTTTGGAAGGTACTAAATGCCAAAAACTACAAAAAATCACTTAAAACCCGAAATTACTATGCGAAAATGCAAAGCCGACACTGGGTAGGGTCGGAAATTGAAAAATTATAGGGACGGTGTTTTAATTTTTATTTTGTTCTTTTATTGATTTAATAGTAGAGTCGTGGGGTCTGAAGCATAAAAAATAGCTGTGTTTCCCTAAAAAATAGCTGTGTTTCCGTTAACCCGACCGACCCGGTCGGGTTAACGGAAACACAGCTATTTTTTAGGGCTAAGCTTAGATTGAATGTAAGGCTGCAGGCTCATGCAGTGAGTACGGCGTCTCAAATTTTCTCTCTGTGTATGCGCAACAATCAACAGAAGGCCCGTGCGACTAAAGAAATCTCCGTTAAGAATGTGCGGATGCGCAGGCTAATCGGAGTTTTAGTAATCACGTGTGCTTATTTTGTTACATGTCTATATTGTCTCAAAAACTTCATATATACACATTATTGATTGTTTGTTTGATTTGAGGTTTAACGTCCCCTATCGATGTTTGCAGGGATATTTTCGGATCCGAAGGTCATTGCGAGATATCAAGTTTAGTTTTAAATTGTTTCGCTAAATGGAATAGCCCGTTCTGATAATATACACATGTGCCCATTTAGATGAGCATCTTTTATATATATATATTTTCCAGATTTCTACTTCATACATAGATTGTGGGTGCTAATTCGAACCGCCTCAGAGGGTACTCGCAATCTATGCTTTTTTGAACAAAAATAAGGACCATTTTTTTTTCAGTCTGCATTCAACAGCAACCGATGGGACGATGCCTTTATTTTGTTTTCTTACATAGTAACATTGCCGGCCTCGGTAATTCAGTCAGACGCGCGTTCGATACCTGCCTCGTCGAGGCGGTCCTTACGTGTACCCACAATCTATATTTTAGAGCAGAAATAAGAAAAATATCTCAATTTTTCATCTGAAAATTTCGTTTTTTTTTTTTTGTTGTTGTTTTTTCGCGGTAAAATTTACGATGTATTTATATAGGCGTGTTTCCGTAATGGATACATCTATGACTGATGTTGTTACAGTTCTTATTTTCAATTTTTGTCTTCTTTTGTTTGTTTGTTTTGGAGTTTAAGAGCAGAAAATAATGTTCACCCTTGTAAACCCCAGTTTTTACTCTATAAAAGTGGGGTTCAAGGGGGGTCAGAACTATATAGGCGTGTTTTCGTGATGTAACGTGAGCATAAACATGATAAAGAGACTTCTCAGTTTTGATATGACGCCATGACATGTTTCTAGAACATGCTCTTACTTATCTTCTAGCATCTGATTCGGACCCACATCGATGAACTGGCAGCTGTTTATTCATTACTTTAATAAGTCCGTGATTGCCCCAATTTTATATAGAGAAAACTTGGGTTTATGGGTCTAAACATTTTCTTTTCCTATTTTTGCTCCTCGATATGACCTTTACAGTGTTGACGGGGACGTTAAACCTCAAATCAAACAAACAGATAGAGGTTGTGGGTACTCGTTAGAACCGCCTCAATGAGGCCTTCTAATGATCACCTACATTTGTGTGTGTGTGTGTGTGTGTGTGTGTGTGTGTGTGTGTGTGTGTGTGTGTGTGTGTGTGTGTGTGTGTGTGTGTGTGTGTGTGTGTTCGTGAATTCGGGTTTAACGTCGCTTTCAACACTTTTTCATTCATATCACGACGGTGTCTGGTTGCGACAGGGAGTGAGGCATAGTGGGGATGAATTAAAGGTACATGTATATAAACTTAATGATGTGTGAACTCATTAGAATCGCATCTATGATGCGATTCTAATGAGTTCTCACAGCATTCAATTTTCACATGAAATCGAAATTATAAAAATTCGTGCCTATATAGGCAATGGAAACTAACCGTGACATTTTCTGCAACAAATAACACAGCAAAAGAGTCAGTTGTGAAAACCCGCCATTTTATGGCGTTACTCGTTTAATTTATTATTGATTTATTTTATTTTCCTTTTTTTAAGTTAGACGCTGAAACTTCATTGTCTCGCATCGAAAACGTAAAAAAGGACTAAAATGCATGTGTTACACAGCCAGAATGTGAAAGGTTGGGAGAATTTGAATGAAACAGCAGAATAATTGCCGATTGTCAATGTTTTAGAAAACAATTAGTTCAGCCCTAGTGTGTGAGTTCTTGTGTTAAAAAAAATCACGGTTTGCCGGTCAGTTGTAAGTCGACAAATCACTCGCGCTACGCGCTCAAAATTTACACAACTGTACAACTGTCCTCCAAATTGTGATTACTCAACAATTCACTGCTAGAGCTGATCTACAGTCGAACTTCGAAGGCTCGAACCTCTTTGGGACCGTGAAAATTTGTTCGAGACAGCGGTAGTTGGAGCCACTGTTGTATACTTCTAGAAAACATAACGGGGGTATTTTTGGACTTCTTTTCGGTGTTCTGTAACATAAATGTATGCTGTGTGTACTCATTAGAATCGCCTCATTGAGGCGATTCTTATGAGTACACTCAGTATACATTTACAAGATAAAACTCGAAAATCTCCTTTATTATCCCACACTTTTTCTTATGCAGAGGAATAAGAGGAATTCCCTAGGGACTCAAAAACGGTTCGACTCAGCCATGGTAAACGAGCCATCGGTGTTCGAGCCATCGAAGTTCGACTGTATTTCTAAAATATATGGATATCAGGAGCTATGGCAAGAAGCCTCAAGCTGCTCGAGAACAAGTTCGAATTATTCATGGTAAACGAGCGATCCGTGATCGAGTTAATATATGTGTGTGTGTGAATTCGGGTTTAACCTCGCTTTCAACAATTTTTCAGTCATATCACGACGGTGTCTGGTTGCGACAGGGAGCTCAATGCTCACTTTTATAGTGCTGCCTCACTGAAGTATCATGTCCCAGACACATTACATGATACCACACCCAGTCACATTATTCTGACACTGGGTCGACCAGTCCTAGCTCTACCCCGTAAATCTGAGTGCCAAGCGAGGAGCAACTAGTACCATTTTTAACGACTTTGGTATGTCGCGGCCCGGGATCGAGCCCGTGACCTCCCCTTCCCCGGAGCGGACACTCTACCAACTGAGCTATCGGGGCCGGTAGAGTTAATATATAGAGCATATTTACTTTTTTGAGATGAATATCAAAAATATTTCATCTCGTGTGTTGAAAACATCAGAATTTTCACTCGTGCTTCGCCCTCGAGAAATTCTGATGTTTTCAACACACTCGACGAAATATTTTTGATATTTATCGAAAAAAGAAGTAAATTTTCTTTTAATTTTATAATATTTAGGACACTTACTGTAATTGATCAATCGGATCTTACGTCACAATTTTTGACTTGGCTATGACGTCACAACTGTCATTTTGAAAACAAAAACAGATCGCCATTTTAACTACAGCATTTTTACAGTATAAAAAGTGCTTTTCAAGGTATTTTACAGAATTATTTTATCTGCATAATGAATTTCGGCGAGAAAAGTAGTCCGGGCTGCTACTGTGAAATAACACGGTCATGTTAATTTTCACACTGTGAAAATATCATTTGTGAAATATCACTTTTATTTGTTTCAGATATGCATTGATTACTACGAAAGCCTACTAGGGTCAAAATAAGTTGAGCAAAAAAAAATATTATTTCGTACAAACGAGAAACTTTCTCGTACAAACGAGAAATATTCTCGTACAAACGAGAAATTTTCGCGTACAAACGAGAAACTTTCTCGTTCAAACGAGAAAAAAATCTCGTACGAACGAGAAAATTCGCGAGAATTTTTTCTCGTTCCTACGAGAAATTTTCTCGTACAAACGAGAAATATTCTCGTACAAACGAGAAATTCTCTCAAATATTCTCGTACAAACGAGAAATTTTCTCGTACAAACGAGAAAAAAATCTCGTACGAACGAGAATATTTGGTCAAAGTAATGACTCAATTACTCTTAAGGCTTGTAAAGTCGATGATGGAAAGCCATTTTGTAGATAACTCATCATTATTAGTATAACAGTGATTGGTTCGATTGATTTGTCAGAAGTAGTTGCTGTCCACGTGACTACTACTGATCTGTAGAAAATGGTAATTTATAGAAAATAGCTGCGATATTCTTATCGCTGTGATATCATTGTGTTGCGTACGAGGGTTATCTATAGAATCTGGACTGGAATCATGTGTCAGGTTTGGCAAACAATGTAGACCCAGAATATGTGTCGAAGAACGCGATGCCTCATCAATGTCTACACTTTTTGCTTACAGTACAGGAATTTAAGGGTTAAACGAAATGGGTCAGGATCATTTTTCCAGCCTACCCTTAAACAAAACAAAAAGACAATCGACCCACCAGTGCTGTCAATGCTTTGGTTATAAAAAATTAAGTTGCAGTGGATAAAACTGGCCCTGCCGCTAGTGATCAGTATGAAACTTGAGCTATCGGCTCTTCTACAGTTATTTATTTTATGCTCATACAAACAAAAATAAATAAATAAATAAATAACGTTGTAGATTCAGTATGAACAAATGCAATTTTCTATTTTAGATTTAACAAAGGGCTGGTACATATGCTGTCATCACATTTATTTATTTATTTATTATTAGAAATCTCTTGAAACATATACACACGTACGCATGCTTTCACTTTAACCCTTTCAACCCTGTTTATCAGTACAGATACTTTTGCAAACAGTGTAGATCCAGATAAGACGCTCATAATGAGCCGTCTTACCAGCACGAACACCAGTTGCTATCCTGCTATTGGTCTCATCTCAACCTCCTATATACAAGTATGGACGATTCCAAATACATGTACAAAGATGGAAGAATTCACCGCAGAAACTCAGAAGTGAAAGAGTCAATTAACTTCTACCCGTTGTAAAACGCCACGTTAATCAATACCCGTGTTGGTGTTATGACAAGACAAAATGTCGTACGTACGAGAAAAAATCTCGTTCGAACGAGAAACTTTCTCGTACAAACGAAAAAAATCTCGTACGTACGAGAAAAAATCTCGTACGAACGAGAAACTTTCCCGTACAAACGAGAAAAAAATCTCGTACGAACGAGAATATTTCTCATAGAAATTTTGTTGTACATGTGCATCCAGTGAAGACTCAGATCAGTCTATGCATTTGCACAGTCTGATCAGAGGCTTTGCTCTATGGGACATGGATGCCACTTGGCCCATAGTGATGCTAAGATAAATTACATATGAAATTGTTGTCTGTTAACTTTCTGGTGTGAGTCAGACCGCTTTTTAAACCCAGCCCACCGGGGCTTGGAGAAATAGATGAGGCTGCAAGGTGCTTCCACGCAGAGCTGAATCTGACCGCAAATGAGTACTGGAAAACCGCTTAGAAGATTTAAGCCTGTCCAGGTAAAGGGTTGCGGGTCGGAACGGCCATGCATTTAACCCCTATTGGTTTCATTGGGCGGCAGGGCTTGAGATGTCATTTCAGCTCAATGTCGGATAAAAGTCCCACAAAATTGGAAGCAACGTCTCCAAAATTTTCTAAACAGTCCTGACGGTAAGCCTCAGTTCAAATGAAAAACTTAGCGGGTTCCTTTGTGCGGTAGGGCTTGACATGTCATTTCATGTCAGTGTCGGATAAAAGTCCCACAGTATGGAAGCAGTGTCTTCATAAAATGATGGGTACGTAAAACCTCAAGCCGGCCTCGGTAGCTCAGTCGGATGCTCGTCGGACTGGTGATCAGGAGGACGCGGGTTCGCTTCCTGCCGGGGTCGGCAACATTCTTTATTGATCATGAAACCTTTTCTACGGTCATTCTCTCCCTTCCACTGATTCAAGAAGGTTGACGTCTCCAAAATGACATACAAAGAGGTGACGGGGACGTTAAACCTTAAATCAAATCAAACTATTCAAGAAGGGCAGTTGTCAGTTTCTGGCGAAAGAATGTGCGCTGTACTGGTTAACCGCTTACGTATAAGCCAGTTCAGGAAAAGTGTAGACTGGTAAACTGACCCGCTCAAAAATGACATAAAATAGTGTTGACTGGGCCGTTAATCTTCAATACAAACAAACAAACAAACAAACGCAAAACCTCAACACAAAGACAAAGTAAACAGGCAAACAGTATGAACCCATACCAGACTGCCACTACATTTGTACATGAGCAGTATCTTGCTCCACACTGTTTGCAACAATGGCTTTTAAAGTAACAGACAACAAACAGGCGACAATTATTAAGACAAAAAATCTCGTACGAACGAGAAACTTTCTCGTACAAACGAGAAAAAATCTCGTACGAACGAGAAACTTTCGCTGTGGTACATGGATGCCACTTGTTTGACCCTTAAGATGCTGAGATAAACTGCATGTGAAAATGTCGTCTGCTGTTTCATCTTGCAACTTTTTGGTACGTGTCGGGCAGCTCCTTAAACCCTTGCGGTGTCCCCCGCCATCAGAGCTTAGAGAAATAGATTAGGCTGCAAGGTGCTTCAACACTGAGCTGAGACCGACCGTACATGAGTACTGGAAAACCGCTTAGAAAGTCTAAGCCTGCCAAGGTAAATTAGTGCAAGTCGGACCGTCCGTGCATATAAACCCTACTGGTTTCATTGTCCGGAAAATCTTGAGATGTCATTTCATCCAAATGTCGGGTAAAAGTCCCATAAATTGGAAGCAATATCTCCAAAATGACTTAAATATTGTTAACGAGGACGTTAAACTCTAGCCTAGCGGTTCCTTCGGGCGGTAGGGCAGGAGATTTCATTTCACCTCAGTGTCGGGTAAAAGTCCCACAAAATGGAAGCAGTGTCTTGAAAATGACCTAAATAGTGCTGACGAGGATGTAAAACAACATCAACATACATACAAAGTATATAGACAAACAGTAGGGAAACACTGTTTGCAACAATGGCTTTTTAAATAACGCAGTCGACAACTGTTGTGAGAAAATCTCGTACGAACGAGAAACTTTCTCGTACGAATGAGAACTTTTCTCGTATGAACGAGAAAAAAATCTCGTACGAACGAGAATATTTTTCGCAGTAATGAGAAATTTTCTCTGCGGTATATGGATGTTACTTGGCCCATGTTTGACAGTAAAGATGCCATGATAAACTTCATGTGAAAATGTCGTCTGCTGGTTCATCTTGCAAACTTTTTTGGTGCGAGTCGGACCGTCCTAGCGGTGGTCCCCGCCCATCGGAGTTTTGTGAAATAGTTTAGGGTGCACGTTGCGAGTTGGACCGTCTATTCAATAAACATATTGGTTTCCATGGGCTACAGGGCTTGAGAAGTCATTTCATCTCAATGTCGGGTAAAAGTCCCACAAAACTGGAAACGTCTTCAAAATGACCTAACTATTGTTGACGGGGACGTTAAGCCTCAATTCAAACGAAAAGCCTAGCGGTTCCGTTGGGCTGTAGAGCTTGACAGGTCATTTCATCTCAGTGTCGGGTCAAGGTCCCACAAAATAAAAGCAGTGTCTTCAAAGATGACGAGTACGTCAAACAAAGCATACCGGCAAACAGTATGGACTCAAACCACCACTACAGTTTCAGTAACTTGCTCAACATTGTTTGAAACAAGTAACAAGCAGACAACAAAGCAGGCGACAATTATTGTGATTGACAGGCTAAGGTTTAATAACGAAGGTAGACTTCGCTGGGGGCATATGCACGAAGACTCATTTTGCTATGGTATCTCCGCCAAGAAACAGAGTGTTCGCATGCCAGATATTACGTACATATAAGCAATGGCTACAAACAGCAGTTCGGCCCCGCCCATCGGTGCTTGAAGAAATATATGGGCTGCATGATGCTTCCACGCAGAGCTGAATCCGACCCGCACACGAGTAATGGTAAACCGCTTAGAGGATCTAAGCCTGCCCAGGCAAAGCGGTGCGCACGAGTCGGATCGTCCATGCTTATAAACCCTATTAGTTTCATTGGGCACCAGGGCTTGAGATGTCATTTAATCTCAATGTCGGGTAAAAATCCCACAAAATTGGAAGCAACGTCTCCAAAATGACCTTTACAGTGTTGACGGGGACGTTAAACCTCAGCTCAAACAAACAAAACAAACAAACAGCAGTTTGGCAATTAAAGGTACACATAGGCAATGGCTACAAACAACAGTTTGAACTAAAAAGGTAAGTATCAAAAGAGGGATTATACAAATGACCCCGATTCCTAAGCCTAGCACCGAATCAATGGCCATTTTAAAGGGGGTGATAAGGGATAAATAAATTAAGAAGATGGTAAATTTCTCGTATGAACAAGAAACAAATGTCATAGGAACGAGAAACTTTCTCGTAGGAACGAGAAAATTTCTCGTTCGTACGAGAATTTTTCTCGTTCGTACGAGAAAGTTTCTCTTAGGAACGAGAAATATTCTCGTTTGTACGAGAAAGTTTCTCGTTTGTACGACATTTTTTTTGTTCATAACAAGAATCTGGAAACTCATCATAACACGTGTATTGAACAACGTGGTGTTTTACGACGGGTAGAAGTTAATTGACTCTTTCACCTCAAATGGTGGCCGTGCTAGTAAGACGGCTCATTATGACCGTCTTTTCTGGATCTACACTGTTTGCAAAGGTATCTGTACCGATCTACATAGTTGAAAGGGTTTAAGGCCCGCAGATGGTACCTGCTTTTTGCAATGTGTGTATATGTGTCAAGAAATTTCCAATAAATAAATAAATAAATAAATAAATAAATAAGCCCTAATAGAAGATTGCATTTGTTCATGCTGAATCTGTAACATTATTTAATTTATTTAACAATTTATTTATATTCGCCCCCGCTCATCGGGGCTTGAAGAAATAGATGGGCTGCATGATGCTTCTACGCAGAGCAGAAACCGGCCGCACACAAGCACTGGTAAACCGCTCAGGGGATCTAAGCCAGCCTAGACAAAGCGGTGCGAGTCCATGCTTATAAAGCATTTTGGTTTCATTGGGTGACAGGGCTTGAGAAGTCATTTCATCTCAATGTCGGGTAAAAATTCCACAAATTTGGAAGCAACGTTTTATTTATTTTTGTTTCTTCCCTTCTTAAGGGGAAGCATAAAATAAATAAATGTAACTGTAAAAATGATCTTGGCCCATTTCGTGTAACCTTTATATTTCTGTACTGTAAGCAAATACTGTAGACATTGATCAAACATCGCGTTCAGCGACACATAATCTGGGTCTACATTGTTTGCCAAACCTAACACATGATTCTTGACCAGATTCTATAGATAACCCTTGTACGCAACACAATGATATCACAGCGATGAGAATAGCGCAGCTTTATTCTATAAATTGCCGTTACCTGGATTTTCTACAGATCAGTAATAGTCACGTGGACAGCAACTACTTTGCTAAACGTTGGGTCAACTGACAAAACAATCGACCCAAAAACTGTTATTATAATAATGATGGGTTGTCTACATAATGTTTTTTCATCATCGACTTTACAAGCCTTAGGAGTAATTGAGTCATTACCTTGACCAAATATTCTCCTTCGTACGAGATTTTTTCTCGTTTGTACGAGATTTTTTCTCGTTTGTACGAGAAAATTTCTCGTAGGAAAGAGAAAAAATTCTCGTCTGTACGAAAATTTTTCTCGTTCCTACGCGAAAGTTTCTCGTTTGTACGAGATTTTTCGTTTGAACGAGAAAATTTCTCGTTTGTACGAGAAAATTTCTCGTTTGTACGAGAAAGTTTCTCGTTCGTACGAGAAATTTTCTCGTTTGTACGAGAAATTTTTTTTTTTCTCATCTTATTTTGACCCTAGTAGGCTTTCGTAGATTTCACTGCTGTGTATAAAATAAATAACTATACAGTAGACTTTCGATAGCTCGTACACTGATGGCTCATATACCATGGCTGAGTCGAACACTTTCCTGAGTCCCTATTGAATTCCTCTTCATAAGAAATAGTGCGGGGTAATTACATACAGTCGAACTTCGATGGCTCGAACAACTTTGGCCTTTGGGACCAGGAAAATCTATTCGAGACAGGGGTAGTTCGAGCTACTGAGGGCTAATGCCAGGCGACATAACGACATACTTTAGGATATCTTTTTCTGTGTTCTATAATAAAAAATGTATGTTGTGTGTTCTCATTAGAATCGCCTCATCGAGGCGATTCTAATGAGGACACACAGCATACATTTGCAAGATAAAAGACGAAAATATCCTAATTTTTACTCTCCCTATTTCTTATGTACAGACATTCCCTAGGGACTCAAGAACGGGTTCGACTCAGCAATGGTAAAAGAGCCATCGGTGTTCGAGCCATCGGCGTTCTACTGTATAAGGAGATTTTCAACTTTTATCTTGCCAATGTATGCTGCGTGTACCCATTAGAATTGCCTCGATGAGGCGATTCTAATGAGTACGCACAGTACACATTTTCTTTATAGAAGATCGAAAATTTGTACCAAAATTAACCTCGTTATGCTCCTGACAGTAACGTCAGTGGCTCGAACTATCCCTGTCTCGAACAGATATTCGTGGTCCAAAAGGTGTTCGAGCCATTGAAGTTCGACTTATATAGGGGGAAAATGCAGTTTCTTCTTCAGTGAATCGCGCTACATGATAGGTCAAAATAAAATATGGTTTCTGCAATTTGGTTGCCTCGTTTGTACATGTAGTTTCATTACAGTGATGATACCGGCCTCCGTGATCTATTTTTTTATTTGAGGTTTAACGTCCCCGTCAACACTATTTAAGTCATTTTGGAGACTCTGTTTCCAATTTTGTGGGACTTTTACCCGACATTGAAAAGAAATGACATGTCTAGCCTACTCGTTAGAACCACCTCGTCAAAGCGGTTCTAACGAGTACTCACAATCTATATTTTAAAGCAGAAATAAGAAAATAAAGGTATACCCCTATAAACCCCAGTTTTACCATATAAAAGTGTAGATAAAGGATGTCAAAATTACATAGGCGTGTTTTCGTGATGGGGGACGTTAAACCTCAAATCAGTCAGTCAATCAATCAATCAATCGATTATTCATCTGGAAAAAAGTGACATGAAAAAGATTGCCTGTCTTTGCAGTTCAGAAGACATTACGCAAACATGCCTTTACAAATACAGTGTGAATTTTACCGCAAAATAAATAAATAAATAAATGAGGCGATTCTAATGAGGACACACAGCGTACATTTGCAAGATAAAAGACGAAAATATCCTAATTTTTACTCTCCCTATTTCTTATGTACAGAAATTCCCTAGGGACTCAAGAACGGGTTCGACTCAGCCATGGTAAAAGAGCCATCGGTGTTCGAGCCATCGGCGTTCTACTGTATAAGGAGATTTTCAACTTTTATCTTGCCAATGTATGCTGCGTGTACCCATTAGAATTGCCTCGATGAGGCGATTCTAATGAGTACGCACAGTACACATTTTCTTTATAGAAGATCGAAAATTTGTACCAAAATTAACCCCGTTATGCTCCTGACAGTAACTTCAGTGGATTGGCCTATTCCTGTCTCGAACAGATTTTCGTGGTCCAAAAGGTGTTCGAGCCATTGAAGTTCGACTGTATATAGGGTGAAAATGCAGTTTCTTCTTCAGTGAATCGCGCTACATGATACGTCAAAATAAAACATGGTTTCTGCAATTTGGTTGCCTCGTTTGTACATGTAGTTTCATTACAGCGATGATACCGGCCTCCGTGATCTATTTTTTTATTTGAGGTTTAACGTCCCCGTCAACACTATTTAAGCCATTTTGGAGACCCTGTTTCCAATTTTGTGGGACTTTTACCCGACATTGAAATGAAATGTCATCTCAAGCGCTTCCCACCTAATGAAAGCAAAAGGCTCATATGTACTGGACGGTCTGACACACCACTTTGCCTGGGCATGGTTAGACCATCTGAGCGGTTTATCAATACTCATGTGTGGTCAGTTTCATTTCTGCGTGGAAGCAACATGTAGCCCAATCTATTTCTTCAAGCCCCGATTGGCGGGGGCGGAGTGGCCAAGTGGTAAATATACATGTAAGAGCACTGAGTCTTATCACAGCTGTGGATTCGAGGCTATCTCGGTTCAGATGTGAGAGGCTAAGTTCGGACATGGGTCATGGGTACTCCGGTTTTCCCCCTACCTCTGACTAATGATCGGACCGATATAAATGAAATAACCTTAAAAGGCTCGTAAAATATTAAAAAAGAAAAAAAAAAAAGAGAAAAAACACAATACGTCGAGGACACTGTTCTGCTGTTGTGTGCTACAGAGAAACTCATTGTAACTACATTTGTACTTCCTCGTTTAAAAACAAATGTAAATGTAAGCAATACATTTTTTTTTTGACTCGAACTTTTCATTGTCCTAACCTATTCATTAAACACTATATCTACACTTTCATACTTTCTGCACCTTACGAAACTTTTAAGATGAAAAAATTGTGATATTTTTCTTATTTCTGCTCAAAATATAGATGTGGGTTAATTCTCGTTAGAACCGCCACAATCTATATTTTAGAGCAGAAATAAAAATACGTATAAGGTACACCGACAGTTTTACTGTATAAAAGCGGGGTTAAAGGGGGTCAAAGTTATTTAGGCGTGTTTTCGTGATAACAGGCTTCAGCAGCTCTTGTCCCGCTGTGGCTAAAAATGAAGTCTGAAGCAAAAACTGGAAAACATGCCTATATGTACATGCGTTTGTTATATCTTAGATTCAGGGACCAGCCAACGTCTATGCAGCAACGATACTTATATATGTATGTATATTAGTTAATTGTTTGATTTGAGGTTTAACGTCCCCGTCAACACTGTATAGATTATTTTGGAGACGTTGCTTCCAATTTTGTAGGACTTTTACCCGACATTGAGATGAAATGGCATCTCAAGCCCTGTCGCCCAATGAAACCTATAGGGCTTATAACCATGGACGGGCCAACACGCACGGCTTTGCCTGGGCAGGCTTAGATCTGCTAAGCGGTTTACCAGTACTCGTGTGCGGTCGGTTTCAGCTCTGCGTAGAAGCATAATGCAGCCCATCTATTTTTTCAAGCCGCGATGGGCGGGGGCCAATATATAGCTTAGTTATGCTATTGCTGTTGATTAGTTTAACTCTATTAAACACACTATAGTGTTGAGCTTTGTTCGCATAATGTATTATACCTTTCTTTAATCATCAAGGCGACCCGACCCCATCGGGGTTTGATGAAATAGATGGGCTACATGACGCTGCCAGGCAGAGCTGAAACCGACCGTACACAAGTACTGGTAAACCGCTTAGAGGATCTAAGCCTACCCAGGAAAAGCGATGCGAGTCGGACTGTCCATTTTTATAAACCTTGTTGGTTTCATAGGGCGGCAGATGTCATCTCAATGTCGGGTAAAAGTCCCACACAACTGGAATCAACGTCTCCAAAATGACAAATATAGTGTTGGTGCATTACGAAAACACGCCTATGCAAATACATTGTAAACGTTACCGCATGAAAAACGAAAATTTTATGATGAAAAATTGTGATATTTTTCTTAATTCTGATCAAAATATAGATTATGGGTACTCGTTAGAACCACCTCGTCGAAGCGGTTCTAACGAGTACTCACAATCTTTATTTTAAAGCAGAAATACGAAAATAAAGGTATACCCTATAAACCCCAGTTTTACCATATGAAAGTGTGGTTCAAGGATGTCAAAATTACATAGGCGTGTTTTCGTGATGGGGGACGTTAAACCTCAAATCAGTCAGTCAATCAATCAATCAATCGATTATTCATCTGGAAAAAAGTGGCATGAAAAAGAGTGCCTGCCTTTGCAGTTCAGAAAACATTACGCAAACATGCCTTTACAAATACATTGTGAATTTTACCGCAAAAAAAAAAAAAATAAATAAAATGAAAAATTGTTATATTTTTCTTATTTCTGCTCAAAATATCCATAATCTACATGTATATTTTGGAGCAGAAATAAGAAAAATAAGGTTTACCCCTGTAAACTCCAGTTTTACCATATAAAACTGGGGTTCAAGGGGGTCAAAATTATATAGACGTGTTGCATTTCCATGTATACCATGTTGTAAATATTACGCAAACACGCCTATACAAATGCATTGCCACCTATATCGCCGGAAAAATGAAAATTTTATGATGAAAAATCGTGATATTTTTCTCATTTCTCCTCCAAATATAGATTGTGGGCACTCGTTAGAACCGCCTCATCGAGGCGGTTCTAACGAGTACCCACAGTCCATATTTTAGAGCAGAAATAAGAAAAATAAGGTATACCCCCAGAAACCCCAGTTTTACTATATAAATGTGGGGTTCAAAGGGGGGTCAAAATTATATAGGCATGTTTTCGTGATGAAATGTGTTCCTCGCATCTCTGCAAAAACAGTCGTTCACGCCTACACAGTTTCGACCCCTTTGAACCCCACTTTTGTATGGTAAAACTTGGGTTTACAGGGAAACCTTATTTTTTTATATTTCTGCTCTAAAATATTGATGGTGGGTACTCGTTAACCCGTTCTAACGAGTGCCCACAATCTATATTATGGGGAGATATAAGAAAAATATCACAATTTTCATCATTAAATTTTCGTTTTCTCGGCGGTAAAGTTTACAATGCATTTGTATAGGCGTGTTTTCGTAATGTATGTATACACTGTACATATAATTCCCCACAGGCTCACAACGTTGACTCAATGTTGAATCGACTTTGAAACAACGTTTTCAGCGTTTATTTAAGAAATGAATTTTATTTTTCTGCTGTATATGAAAGTATGAACGCAGTGGGGTCGTCTGCAAAGTAAATGAATCCCGAAGGGGTTTATGTTGTAACTTTGCTAGCGACCCGCTGTCGTTCATTTAAGAAATAGGGTTTATTTTTCTTCTGTTCATGGAAGTATGAACGCAGTGGGGTCGCCTGCAAAGTAAATGAATCCCGAAAGGGTTCATGTGAACTTTGCTAGCGACTCGCTGTCGTTCATACTTTCATGAACAGCAGAACTTGAAATTAAGTTTATTTCTTATATTTGCATTATTTGCTCCTCATCACTGGGCGAAAAATTGTCTATAGGGCAAACTTTTCTTCATTGAGCGGATCAGCGTTGACGTTGCTAGCTCCAATTAGAGCGTTGAGAACAATGGTTTAGAATGACGTCACTTGACGTCACTGAAAATCATGTGACTCGATGCTGTGTTTGTTTGTTTGATATGAGTTTTAACGTCCCCGTCAACACTGTAAAGGTCATTTTGGAGACGTTGCTTCCAATTTTGTGGAACTTTTACTCGGCATTGTGATGAAATAACATCTCAAGCCCTGCAATGAAACCAAAAGGCTTTATAAGCATGGACGGGCCGACTCGCACCGCTTTGCCTCGGCACCGCTTTGCCTTGGTGTCTTTTATGGATGGAGTAAGTTAATTGTATCAATTCCTGATCTTTGTTTTACTTCTACTTTTTAGATCCTCTAAGCGGTGTACCAGTACTCGTGTGTGGGTCGGTTTCAGCTCTGGGTGGAAGCATCATGCAGCCCATCTTTTCTTCAAGCCCCGATGTGACTCGATGTATTGATTTCTTTAGGTTTACATTAAATTTTACACTGGAAATGTAAATATTCAACATTGAGTGTCTGCGGGGACTCTGTTACTGAAATCATGTATAACGCCAACAAGATGGTCTTTGTCCTTTTCTGAACCCCCAGTCGGTTTCAGTGATCAAGCCATTTGGGTCCGCTTCCGGGTCAGCCATTGTAGTTTTCCGAATGCCAGTCACAATGCCGACCCGGTTATCGTCCGCGATGATGTCACCGCTCCTAGGCGGGGTCTGGCAGGGTTTAAAGTGTCCCGTCAACGTTATAGCCATTGACCTTCGCGACTGCCATTGTTTTGCACTGATAGGGGACGACCGCATAGCAAACATCGGAAACCTGTGAATGAATAAATAAATGAATGAATGAATGAATGAATCATTCAATCAATCAATCAATCAATCAATCAATCAATCAATAAATCACTCAATCAATCATTAGATCGGTCAATCAATCAATCAGACCGGTTGATCGATCAATGGATCAATCAATTAATCGATTGATCGATCGATCGCTCGAACGACGGTCGGTTGTTTAATCAATCAAACAGTCAATCTAAATCTAATAGAAACGAAGGTGGTTCGTTTTAACTTTGCTAATGACTTCAATGACTTTAAATAAATACGTTACTCACCATTATTTGTTCATGTATTTAGCCTATTTATTTATATTCGCTCCATTTTTGGACAAAAAAAAAAAAAATCTGGTTTTAGGGCTAAAATTGAAAGAAGAAAAGACATTACGAAAACACGCCTATACTAATACATTGTAAATTTTACCTCCGAAAAAATCGATTTTTTTTAGATGAAAATGTGTGATATTTTTCTTATTTCCGCTCAAAGCATAGATTGCGGGGACTCGATAGAACCGCCTCGACGAGGCGGTTCTATTGAGTACCCACAATCTATGTTTTCGAGCAGAAATAAGAAAAATAAGGTATACCCCCGGAAACCCCTGTTTTACTATATAAAAGTGGGGTTCAAGGGGGTCAAATTTATAAAGGCGTGTTTTCGTGATGATTCTACACAGTTGTAAACATGTACACGTAACTATTGTTCCTGTCCTGTAAATGCACTGCCATTGTAAATACTTGTACATGTATTTGGATAACACTCCCATGGGACAGGGTTTTATCCTAGTTCTAGCGGTGGGGGGCAATTCTGCCACGTCCATTGGCTGAGACAGCTCTCACCTGACACTACGTATGACGGCAGAATGCCCACTTTCATAAATGACGTCACATTTATGTAAGGGTATGTAAAACGCGAAACAAGACGCTGATTGTACATGCACTCGTAACGAAAACGTTCTTGGTTGGGGGGGGGGGGGGGGGGGGGGGAGTGGTGGCTTACGGCCCTTTCAAGATTATTTCACTCATATCGAGCGGTCTGTTAATCTGAGGTGGGCAGAAAGGCCTCTGTGTCACTAAAGGTATAGTTAAGCCTTAATAACTCTATCTGCGTCGAAGAATTGATGTTAGGTTCATTTTTGTATTTATTTCTGATGAAATGTTGTGATTCGTTGATTCAAATACAGAATGTGGATGTTCGTTAGAAGCGGTTCTAACGATTTGTTTGATTTGAGGTTTAACGTCCCCGTCAACACTGTAAAGGTCATTTTGGAGACGTTGCTTCCAATTTTGTGGGACTTTTACCCGACATTGAGATGAAATGACATCTCAAGCCCTGTCGCCCAATTAAACCAATACGGTTATAAGTATGGACGGGCCGACACGCATCGCTTTGCCTGGGCAGGCTTAGATCCTCTAAGCGGTTTACCCGTGTGCGGGTCGGTTTCAGGTCTGCGTGGAAGCATCATGCAGCCCATATATTTCTTCAAGCCCGATGGGCGGGGGCCAACGAGTACCCTCAAAGGGGAAATTGGTATATCCTTGATAACTCAATTTTATCTAAACAGCGGGTTTCCTGAGAGTGTTTATGGCACAAACTTGCCAATTTGATGATACCATAAAATGTCTCTGCATGAGAAAAACACGCCTATTCAAACCAATTGTAAATTTTTACCGCCTAAAAATGAAAATTTTCAGATAAACAAATTGTGATATTTTTCTTATTTCTGCTCAAATATAGTTGGTACGCGTTAGAACCGCATCGTGGAGACGGTTATAACGAATTCCAACAATCTATATTTTAAAGCAGAAATTAGAAAAAAAGGTTTGCCCATGTAAACCCCAGTTTAACTACATAAAAGTGGGGTTCAAGTGGGACACAATTTTATAGGCGTGTTTTCGTGATGTTTATCATATAACGTAGCAGTTATACGTGTAATAGGACATGGTTACAGGAGCGCAAAGCCTGGAATCCCCTCGCGAAAACCCTACTTTTTCTGCTGAAATTAATCGGCAATTAAGGGGAATCGGAACACCTTCAGGGAAGACAACTCCTACAAAAGTATGTTTGTCACCAATGTCAATAGGGGCACGGGCGTCTGACGTTACATCAATGCAATAAATCGGCTGATCAAGAAGACTAAACACCCTATTTGTGCATACGCTTGCTGATAGGCATTTTGGGTATGGTGGGTGACTTTTAAAGTATTGTATGTGCTCTGACTGAACCTCAGAGGCCCGTGATAGGGGTCAACTCATAAAGGAAAGAATTTGCTCCTGAGGGGTAAATTCTTTTCTTTAATGATCAACTCTTAAAGGAAAGAATTTGCTCTCGAGAAGCAAATTTAAAGGAAAGAATCTGCTCCTGAGGGATAAATTCTTTTCTTTAAGGATCAACTCTTAAAGGAAAGAATTTGCTCTTGAGGAGCAAATTCTTTTCTTTTAAATGTTAACCCTTTTTCTAGGGAACAGGCCTTATAGAAAGACGAACAGAAAAGTCACGAAAGTGTTCACCCTTTGAAAAATGGTGGAGAAGTCTGCCAGGTGTTCCCATTCCCATTAAAGCCAATTTTAAAAATAGTTATATAATAAACAGAATCTTACACTCGTGATCATTTCATATGAAATTTATGAAACTCGCCGGAGGCTCGTTTTGTAATTTTTATATGAAATGACTACTCGTGTAAGATCCTCTATATACTGTACCTCTGAGGCGGCTCTGCACCGCTTTCTTTGATGACGTCATGGACAAAAATGTGGCATTTGTCTTTGTTTTTGCCAATTTTGTATTTGCTGGCCCTTGAATAGTCGTCATAGCCTATCAAGCTCCTTGCAGTTTCTACAAACGTTCGTCGTACCATTTTCGGGTCTTGCTCATACGGGTCCATGCCGGGAAAGAACGGATTATATCCCCCGCCCCCATAATCCATGTAATCTGGGGTGCCATAGTAATCCATTAGATTTGGGAACTGTCCATAACTTGTCTAAAAACAAACAAATTAGATAACTCGGTTAGTTTGGACTTCAGCGGCCCAGCAAAAAATATTACGGTCATATCGAGCCTGTCATGATTAGTTTTCCCTACACATTACGATAACATCGTGTAAAATGGTGCATTTGTTCAAATTTTCAGAACTGAAATATTTCTGAAGAAAACTGGTGACATTTTCTTAAATACTTCAAATATAGGTTGTGGGCGCTCGTTAGAACCGCCTCAATGAGGCGGTTCTAACGAGTAGCAACAACATATATTTTTAGCAAAAATAAGAAAGATCATATATACGCATGTAAACCGCAGATTTCTCCATATAAATTTGGGTTTAGAGGAGTGTTCATTTCACGGACTTGTTAACATGATGTATACGTTTCACTTTTGGACTCACTTAGTTATACATGTTTGTTTGTTTCATTTGAGGTTTAACGTCCCCGTTTACACTGTAAAGGTCATTTTGGAGACGTTGCTTCCAATTTTGTGGGACTTTTACCCGACATCGAGATGAAATGACACCTCAAGCCATGTCGCCCAATGAAACCAATAGGGTTTATTAGCATGGACGGTCCGCCTCGCTCCGCGGTTCCTGGACAGGCTTAGATCCTTTAAGCGGTTTACCAGTGCTAGTGCGCGGGCCGGATTCAGCTCTGCGTGGAAGCATCATGCAGCCCATATATTTCTGCAAGCCCCTATGGGCGGGGGCTAAAGTTATACATGTACATTGTACATCCAATGTCAACCAAGTCAGCCTGAAACTGACCCCTGCTCAACGGAAGAGTGAGAATGACGAAAACACGCCCGCCTATTTTTATCCCCTTAATTCCCACTTCTATGGGGTTTACAGGGGTATACCCTAGGTTTCTTATTTCTGCTCAAAAGCATAGAATTAGAGTACTCCGTAGGCGAATCTATCGAGTACCCGCAATGATCTGTGTTTTCTATGTACTCGATAGAGCCGCCTCGACGCGGCGATTCTAACGAGTAACAATAATCTATGTTTTGTGCAGAAATATGAACAAGAGGACTAACAGATTCAAAGTTTAAGGAAGTGCCAACCTTTCCTGAAGGCTTTATAGGAGGACATGGTGATGACAGGGTAAGCATTTTCTGAAAATCAAGTAGAATGTAACTCTATGATAAACAGGCTGACCTCACCGGTTTTCAAACTCATTCAAGCTTTTATTCCTGACTTGCTAAGAAGATCCGATCTAAACTGAAGTGGCTATGGTGATGACAAGTTCAAAAACAAGTTTTCAAACTCCTCCAAGCTTTCTGCCTGACTTCCTTGTTTGTAAGTTTCATCAAGATCCGTTCAAAACTAAAGGGGCAGCAGTGATGACAATGTCGAAAATAGGCATTTTCAGCAATCAAAGGCACGTCACTCTATGATAAATGTGCCGACTTGGCCGGTATTCGAACTCACCTGAGGTTTTATTCCCAGCTACCTTACATGTAAGTTTCAGAAAGATCCGATCAGATTTGGCCAGTATTCAAACTCATCCAAGATTTTATTCCCAGCCACCTCACATATAAGTTTCAGAAAAATCTGATCAAAACTGAAGGGGCTACGGTGATGACAAGGTCAAAATTTGGCATTTTTAGCAATCAAAGGGATGTTACTCTAAAATAAATGAGCCGACCTGGCCAGTTTTCGAACTCATCCGAGGTTTCATCCCCAGCCACCTTACATATAAGTTTCAGAAAAATCTGATCAAAACTGAAGGGGCTACGGTAATGACAAGGTCAAAAATCAACATTTTCAGCCATCAAAGGGACATAACTCTACGATAAATGGGCTGACTTGGCCTGTTTTCGAACTCATCCAAGATTTTATCACCAGCCACCTTACATATAAGTTTCAGAAAGATCCGATCAAAACTGAAGGGGCTACCGTGAGGACACGGTCAAAAATCGGCATTTTCAGCAATCAAAGGGACGTAACTCTATGATAAATGGGCCAACTTGGCCGGTATTCCAACTCATCCTAGGTTTTATCTCCATTCACCTTACATATAGGTTTCAGAAAGATTAGATCAAAACTGCAGGGGCTACGGTGATGACAAGGTAAAAAATCGACATTTTCAGCCATCAAAGGGACATAACTATATAGTAAATGGGTCAACTTGGCCGGTTTTCGAACTCATCCGAGGTTTTATCCCCAGCCACCTTACATATACGTTTCAGAAAGATCCGATCAAAACTGAAGTGGCTACAGTGATGACAAGGTCAAAAATCAACATTTTCAGCAATCAAAGGGACCTTACTCTATGATAAATAGGCTACCTTTGCTGGTATGCGAACTCATCTGAGGTTTTATCCCCAGCCACCTTGCATATAAGTTTCAGAAAGATCCGATCCAAACTGAAAGGGCTACGGTGATGACAAGGTCAAAAATCGGCATTTTCAGCAATCAAAGGGACGTTACTCTGTGATAAGTGGACCAACTTTGCTGGTTTTCGAACTCATCCGAGATTTTATCCTCAGCCACTTTACATATAAGTTTCAGAAAGATTCGATCAAAACTGAAAGGGCTACAGTGATGACAAGGTCAAAAATCAGCATTTTCAGCAATCAAAGGGACGTTACTCTACGATAAATGGGCCGACTTGTTCAGTTTTCGAACTCATCCGAGATTTTATCCCCAGCCACCTTACGTATAAGTTTCAGAAAGATCCGATCAAAACTGAAGGGGCTACGGTGATGACAAGGTCGAAAATCGGCATTTTCAGCAATCAAAGGGACGTAACTCTATGATTATTCGGCGGACTTGGCCGGTTTTCGAACTCATCTGAGGTTTTATCCCCAGCCACATTACATATAAGTTTTAAAAAGATCCGATCAAAATTTAAGGGGCTACGGTGATGACAAGGTCGAAAATTGGTATTTTCAGCAATCAAAGGGACGTAACTCTATGATAATTGGGCCGACTTGGCCAGTTTTCGAACTCATCCGAGTTTTTATCCCCAGTCACCTCACATATAAGTTTCAGAAAGATCCGATCAAAACTGAAGGCGCTACGGTGATAACAAGCATTTTTCCATAGTAAGTCTATGGGACCTTGTGGTTACCATAGGAACCAAAGTTTTAGAGCGATTTCGAAAAAAAGTTTATGTCATCAATGCCCCACCAGAGGCATGCTACAGATGAGAAATGATTGAGATCAGCCTGCAGGATACAGAGATATAGCTGCTCAAAAGTGTGGACGGACGACGGAGGACCCACTATACTATAAGCTCCCCTGGAGCCTTCGGCCCAGGTGAGATAAAATTGTCAGAAATTTTTATCTGAATATTTTCATTTTTTTTTTTTGATAGTCAAATGTTCAATATATTTCAATAAGCGTGTGTTCGTAATAGAATGACCGTAGAAATTATTTGAGTCATTTCATGAGAACTGGGTACATGTATCTATTTAATAGGTAACCGACAAAAGTCGATTCCAGCCTGTGCAGGAAAAAGCAGAAGTAGTTGAAGAAGAAGAAGAAGAAGAAGAAGAAGAAGAAGAAGGAAGAAGAAGAAATTAACATACCTTTGTCAAAAAGACAAAAATGATGCTGAAACTGAGAAATCGTCCCATGATATCTGGTTGATTTTCAGAACAAAAGATTTTTCAAACAAATTTGAGCTCTATAATACAGAAAACAAAATTTGATAATAAAATTTGATACAGCTTGATATATTTCATGGTCCTGTCATCCGATCTGTCTTTATATGTCATGTTCCGTAAACGAAACCTGAAGTCTACTGTCACATTGATATTACATGTAGAATGGCGTGTCTATATCTTCGAGTAGTGAAAAAGAAGCCGTGTTTTATTCCGCAGGCGGAACAACCTGTCGCGCGCATGTTTGACGTCTACGCCACTTGTTTTGTTTGTTTGTTTGATTTGAGGTTTTACGTCCCCATCAACACTTTACAGGTATATGTCATTTTGGAGAAGTTGCTTCCAATTTTGTGGGACTCAGTTTACCCGGTATTGAGATGAAATGACATCTATAGCCCTGTCACCCAATGAAACCAATAGGGTTACATGCATGGATGGTACAGTTCACCAGAACTCATGTGCGGTCGGTTTGAGCTCTGCTTGGAAACATCAAGTAGCCCAATATATTTCTCCAAGCCCCGATGGGGTTGGGGGTTGGAAGGGGCTTGTGTGTGTGTGGTGGGGGGGGGGGTCGCCCCAATACATCATTTTGATTTAGTTTGAAAATTCAATAATGGACACGTATCCTTCACAAAACCTAGTGAATAATTTTGTCAGCTGGTGTTGCATTCAAGCGTGACAACAGCAACCGTCTTGGCACCCCCAAAATTTGCTGTAACACGAAGGGATTTGGACAACTGATTTTTCACAAATTTCCAAATGTGTTTAGACAAACGTGCCTAATAACGTGTATGGCGTCCACGGGCATCAATTACAGTACGACATCGCCTGCGCATGCTCGTAATCCGAGTCTGTATCCGGTTTTGTTGAATCAGCTTTCATTCAGCAACCAATGCATCTTTGAGCTCCTGTAAAGTCCTCGGATGCACAGGTCGGGCTGACACAGCACGCTAAAGCATGCCCTGCGCATGCTCAATCGGATTTAAGTCCGGTGACCGAGTAGGCCAGTCCATACCAACGATTGTCTAACGTTCCAGATAGGAATCAGTGACGTTGGCACGGTTGGGACGGGCATTATCGTCCATCAGAATAAAGTCCGGGCCGATAGCATCTGCATATGGTCTCACTAACTCATCAAGAATATCATTACAGTACCTCACTGCCATTAACGTTCCGTTTTCAACGACGTGCAAGTCAGTGTTACCGTTCACGCTTATCCCCGCCCAAACCATGACTGACCCCTTTCCATAGTGATCATGCTCTGCCACATCCAAGTCATCGAATCGCTCTTTAGACATTCGCCACACTAATTGACGTTTATAAGTGAAGTTTAGACATAATCTGGACTCCTCAGGAAACAGTACTGGCGTCAAGTCATGAACCGTCCACCTGACGTTAGTTCTGGCAAAGTCCAACCGGTCTAGCACGTGCTGTCTCGTCAACGGAACACGTACAGCAGGCCTCATGGCATTAAGTCCGAACTCGTGGAGCCCGTTTCTGACAGTTTGTGCAGAAATTCGTACTCCAGTTCCGTTCCTAAGCTCGTTATACAAACACGTAGCGTTCAGGGACCGTTGACGTCGAGACTGAATCAACAAGAAACGGCCCCGACGTTGAGTTGTAACCCTTTTTCGACCCCTCCGTGTCTGTGTGAAGGATTTCCATGGGTAAGATGCCGACTCTACATTCGGGAAACCACGCTCTGAGACACATTCAGAATCCCAGCAACACGACGTTAAAAGACGCCAGATTCCAACATTCCGACGCCACGATTCATTTCTTCGGGGCTCAGACGGTTTCTTAATTGTCCTCTAGGCATTTTAGTGTTTCACAAACTCAAATGAAGTCCATTTTACGCTTGGTAAAGTAACACTGACAAGTTTGATTGGTCTGTTGGAAAGCAGTGCTACGCAAGATTTTGGGGGTGCATGAATTCATTTGCGAAGTGTGAGAAGTGTGCACTTTTATGAGTACTGAACTGCACATGAGTTTCTGTTCCAGATATTTACCAATATACCGAGTACAATTTCTGTCAAGAAATTTTAAATTTTCAGTGCAAAATTTGGTATATAAAAAGTGATCACTATCAAACTTTGAGTAGTATATATAGGCAGAGATCATTCTGCGATACAATAAGATCGGGTACAACATACATGTTATACGACAGAAATGTACTTTACCCACTTTAATAACACGCCGGTGGGTCTGCTCTCAGATTCCATGACGGCCCCAGCGTAAAGGCTTAGCAATGTAGGTTGGTACATGTACCTGGTAGGGCTCTCATTAGGCGGACTTGATAACCTGATAACGGGATGTGTGTGTGTGTGTGTGTGTGTGTGTGTGTGTGTGTGTGTGTGTGTGTGTGTGTGTGTGTGTGTGTGTGTGTGTGTGTGTGTGTGTGTGTGTGTGTGTGTGTGTTTTATCAAACATCATCTTTGGCGAGTCATACTTTCCTCTTTTTGAGATATGATGAATGCACTGTGCACGGATGTGTTATCGCAATGGAGATTGCAAATCGCATGGGTTACATCGTCAACCTTTTCTTTCATATCGGTTGTTAGTACTCAGACGGCCGCCCCAGCCCACTGGGGCTTGAAGAAATAGATGGGCTGCATGATGCTTCCACGCAGAGCTGACATCAACCTCACACGAGTACTGGTAAACGGCTTAGAGGACCTAAGCCTCCCCGGGCAAAGCGGCGCGAGTTGGACCTCCATGCTTACAGACCCTATTGGTTTCATTGGGCGATAGGGCTTGAGATGTCATTTCATCTGAACGTCGGGTAAAAGTCCCACAAAATTGAAAGCAACGTCTCCAAAATGATCTTTACAGTGTTGATGGGGACGTTAAACCTCAAGTCAAACAAACAAATAAACAAAGAACTCGCGGCGTTGTAACATTATGAAAACACGCCTATACAAATACTGTGTAAACTTTACCGCCGAATAAAGGAAAATTGTAAGCTAAAACATTGTGATATTTTTAATATTTCTGCTTTAAATATAGCTTGTTGGTACTCGTTAGAACCGCCTCATCGAGGCGGTTCTAACGAATACCAACTATCTATATTTCAAAGCAGAAATAATAAAAATAAGGTTTATCCTTGCAAACCCCAGTTTTACAATATAAAACTGGGGTTCAAGTGGGTAAGAATTATATAAGCGTGTTTTCACGATGTCTTACAATTTTTGGACCTGATACACATTCTTTCTGTACTAGAGGCATTTTTGCACAAAACACACCACTGTACTCCAGTTGTACTAGGTTATTACACCAGAACCACAACCTCTTTATAACACTATTACTGGGGTCTCGGTATTGATGGGTCCGAGCTGGGGTCGACATCACATTAGGATCAACACTGTTTGCATAAGTATCTGTATCGGGTTGTAAGGGATATCCACACAGGGATAAATTGTACATTCTATGTAGGAATACTGTCATCTATTTCTAACATACACAGACATACTGTCATCTGTTTCCAGCACTGAATTTGTATTTTGCGACAATTCCACAGCAGCCGGCTGAGCTGATCTGGGTACACGCAACACGTTGACCTGCGTGTAACATTGATAAAAATTGCGTGATTATTTGCTACTAATACGATAAAAATATTGAGATTACTTTCTATTAATAATCATAACCTTGGTTAGAAGCCTCCGTGGTACAGTGGTTACGCTACTCGCCTTGTAAACCAGGGATCGCAGGATCGATCCCGGGCTTCTCCAGACTTTCGGATGAGTCTTTAAACCGAGGTCCCGTCTCCGTATGACCTTAGCTGTTGGTGGGACGTAAAACTAAAACTCACTCATAACCTTGGTTTCCCCAAATCAGCGGTAGTCGCGAGAACAACAACATTAATTCCAATCCTGTGGTCAGTGTTTTGATAGCCGTTTGTATCTTTTCAGAGCGCATGCGCAAATTAACCGTTTGCATGAAACGCCCAGCTTTGGCATTTGATTGGTTAAAACGATAAGAAACGCTAGAAACGTTGTCGAAACGCAAACCTTCAGCAACGATTTCAAAACGGACCCCTGACAAAAAAAAAACAACAACAATAAATAAACAAACAAAAAACAAACAAAAAAAAAAACAAAAAAACGGGAAGGTAGAACCCTGTGACCACTGTAGACTTCAATCTCCTTTGCAACATGACCTGTCAGAACTAAAAAAAAAATCAGAAAAAAAACTCTGTTTGCAACGATCTAAGTACCCAGTTTCGTAAAATCATTCTTCAATATAAAATTATTGGGTATAACATAAATGTTATACGACAAACTGCTTGCATGGTAGTTCAATTTTGTGGGAATTTTTACCGTGATAACTTGATACCGTTTGCTCGACGCCACAGTCGTGGATTCAACTCTCAGGACGATAACGCCAGGGCTCATCGGGCACGCGTCGTCACTGAGTACTTTCAACGGCAATATAATCGAACAAAACCATAGCCTGCGATGGGTCCAGTTTTATCACCCATCGTTCAAGTATGGGTCATCCTCGGGAAATGAGTCCGAAGCCGCGATTCGCCTCCAAGGACCCTGGGTGAGCTTGGTGCAGCACTTAAAGAAGAGTGGCGAAGGACCACTCAATTCATGATTCGTAGACTAATTGGAAGTATGCGACGCCGCTGCATTGCTTGCTGTGACATTCGAGGCGGTCCAACACGTTATTGAAGGCTTGTGAAAAATGGCGTTGACGCTTAGAAGATTGGTCGCCGTGTCACCAGATAATGACGTGATCATTGGAATGAATGTGTGGTTCAATTTATGCATATTTAATAATCATTTCAATTAAATGCATCTTGGCCAGGTTACGTTTTATTTATTTCCGAATATTCAGCCTGAAAGTAAAATATCCCCTACTGGTTGTAAACAGTATATTATTAAATCACGGACGCCACTCACTGCTTGCATTTCTAAGTTCACCCATTTCTGTATTACGAATTTTGGACACCGATGTGATAGTTCTAATCAGGTATATCCTCAGCTCTTTTAACTAGAGGTTATAATCAACATGCTGTTCGTCCTTACATAGATTCTGTAATTAATCACAAACGTTATTACATCAAATATCTTTCATTAATACATGTATGGATGTTATAGACTGGCGACAGTTCGGTGATTTCAGCCATTCCTTCTAATTTTCAAAATACCTAAACATCCATAATTTGTTATAAATACAACATTTATTTTAGATCTTCAATACACTTGTTTCAGATCTTGATATTGATACTAACTGTCACTCCTGATATCTGAGATTGTAAAGACTCAGTGTATTGCTATCCTACTGCTGGTCTTATAATTACTGACAGTTAAAAGTTATTCCAGATTCTGAGATACGAAATATAAGTTCTATAGAACCGAAATACCGATTTCATCTAACACTGAATTCAATAAACGTGGGGACGAAACTGCTACTGTTTTGAATGAATTCGGTAATCGATGGTGTAAGCGAGAGTATGTTGGGCATAAAGTCCTAAAGAATGGATACTTTGCATGTTTAAATTAGAAATCAAAGGCATTCCTTTCTTTTCTCAAAACACTAACTTAGTACCTCCTAAACCAAAGACGTATTTACGTCACCTTAAACTAGGTATTCAAGAATTTCATAGTACCGACAGACAAGGCCGCTAACAATGTCGTCGTTGTTTGACGGCTCTACTATGTTAACACTCTTTAGGAAGAACTTGGTGGTACGAATGTCTATGAACTACGGAATTTTTAAGCACGAAACGTGTAGAATCAGGATCTACACGGTTTGCTACTTTATCACTGATCATAAATGGCACCATAGTTATAAATACTCGGATACTTTCCACTTCTTTTGAACGTGGCCTAAAGACCATATAGTCCACATTTGAAAGTAAGGTGCGAAAGGGTGATATTTGATGTCCTTTTTACGTAATTTTCTGTAAGAACCGTCAGTAGTCTTTAAAAACTAACGGACGAAAGGGTAACAAGTTGCAAAATCTCTTCGATGTAACAAGATATATGAGCCCCGCCAAGCGATTTTGTGTCTTCGAGCATTCCGTCATGACAAATTTTAACTGCGCATGCCCAGCGATTCAGAGGGGCCAGGGATATGGCTTTCTGTCTTAAGGTTCCTCTTGATTCACTGCTTGTATGAGCGAGCAGCGAAGGTTCTGGCGAGACTGCGCGGATGCGCAGGCTCGCTTGAACCTTCGCTGCTCGCATAGGCGATAAGTACTAAAATCGCTTGACGGGGCCCATATAGTGCATAACTTGTATTTGCAGCGTGTAGCATTTGAATAAATATCTGCAACTAGAACTCTTCCAATTCACTAAATGGACCTAGAATCACTTCTTCATAACAATTTTAACAACCGTATCCATCATGAAAACACGCCTGTATAATTTTGACGCCCTTAAACCCCACTTTTATATAGTAAAACTGGGGTTTACGAGGGTACACATGATTTTTCTTATTTCTGCTCAAAACCATAGATTGTGGGTACTCGTTAGGACCGTCTCAGCAAGGCGTTCTAACGAGTACCCACAATCCTGCTAGGATCGTA
Source organism: Lucinisca nassula (assembly GCA_963580285.1). NCBI lineage: Eukaryota > Metazoa > Mollusca > Bivalvia > Lucinida > Lucinidae > Lucinisca > Lucinisca nassula. The sequence continues at coordinate 1,145,355 of CAUZLF010000456.1, read as the reverse complement.
GAGAACCATGGTTTGGACTGACGTAACTTGACGTCACTGAAAATAATGTGATTCGATGCGTTCATGGAAGTATGAACTACATTGTTTTCTATAGGTGGCCATTCGGCTTTACACTGGAAATGTAAATATCATGGACGAAGTCATGGCGTTACGCGCTAGCAACCATATGTGTTTTCTGCATGGAATGTCCTATGGTCAGAGACCTTATAGACCACTTTTGTACAGTCCCAAAGGTGGTCTTAATATAGGAAGTTTACTGTACATGATCCATTTATAAACTGCATGACGAAGAGCGCAGATCCTGACTTGGGGGCTTCTTGTGATGCCAAGAATCTGCGCCGCTTACAAAGAATGATGACTACCCGATGATGTTGTGGCTTTGTCAGTTTTAAAAACATTTCAGGTTTTTAATCTTAACAGTTGTTGCATTTTGCCGATATCGGAGATATACTTAGTCCACACATATCATTCGTTAAGGGCAGTGTAGCTGATTCCAACGACTTGACTCGGTACGAAATATAATTTTGGAAACATGTTTATGGTCAAAAGATTTTTATACCACAATCAGGCATTCTAGTAGCCTGATAAAGGGGGTCGAATAACTGCACGCTGTTATTGGTAGTGACCTATAATACATTCAACAGACCTATAATACGTCTAGTGACCGTTTATAGGCCGGGCCTACTTTTCAGGTCTCTAATTTGCAAGTGTAAACAATAACATGCAACCTGATATACACGGGAAAACAACGAAACTGCAAGTTATAATCTTCGCAATATTTATTTAATCAGATTTTTAGAAATTTCAGTTAAATTCTTACCTTTTCGGGCTTTCCTGGTTTGAATGGTTCGTTGAAATAATTGCGCACTGCTACTGCGGTTGTGTCTCGACCTCGAAAATAAATTCTAAAATTTAAATATACCTTTTATTTGCAGATTTTCATACATAATGGAAAGCGCTGAGAAACGTTTATTCGAGCGTCCATGTTGTTTCCTACGTCTCCGTGGCGCTGTGACGTCAGAAACTTTGCACTCCTTGACGTCACGTTATACTACGTGTGCGCGCCATGTCACTGAATGTCGTTTAACATGTCAAACTGTTTGTTGTCTTTTTTGCTAAAATTTGCTAAATTATTGCCAAACCCTTGAGTGTTTTGATTTGCGGTATAAACTAAATACATGCTTAGTGTCTTTAATAATAAAATATAATTGGTTCGCCGCGACAGTTTTATAGGGGCTCGCTAAAACTTGCCCCTATAAAACTGTATAAGGCTCACCGATTATATTTTATTATTAAAGACACTAACCATGTATTTACTATATATCATTCTGATACTTTAATTTAAGTTCATTTAAATTGATGTGTTGTCGTAATGTTTAGTTTCTTACATGCTACATCCAGTCAGTTTGCTTTATATTTGAGTCTCAACACACACACACACACACACGCGCGCGCGCATGCACGCATGCGCGCGCTTACGCACGAGCGCGGTTGCGCTAGTACGCACGCGCTCATACGCACGCAAAGATGACTGATACCGACGCATATTGCTTCTCTGGTATTTCGAAAGAACTGACATGCAGCTTTATTGCCGTCATATTGTCTGATATTTTTTGTTTGGATATGTGTACTATTCTCCTGTTGTTTTTTTTTTTTTAATATTTTCTTTAGTGTTCGATGGGGAATCGTTGAGGAGAGTATGGCAACACTGCTCTCCCATATCAGTAGTGATAGGAAGTACTCCTTCCGGTATGACAGCACTTGTACGTTTTCTTCTTCATTTGTGTACAATTACATGACGCCGTCACATAAACTGAACAATTGCTGTCATACCGATATATCGTCGCATGTGTGTCTTCTACTTAAATTTACACCTCTTACTTCTATTAACACTACAGTTTTAAACAGCTTTTGCACACTCTTTACTTTTCTATTCAACGCATCGAAAACAAAATCTATGAGAATTCCTCTCCAATACAAAACAATTGTACCACGTAGAAATACAAGGAAAAACTCCAACTTTACCCTACAGTGTTTATTTTTACTGTTTATGGCCGATTCTGCTATCTGGCTTTCAATACTGTTGCTACGTGCTAGCGATGTCCAACCCAACCCTGGTCTTCAATCCATATCCTCTAGCAGCTATTCCACCTCTTCAGCAATCACCGTTGATTTATTCCCATCTCTAGGTACGAATCGCAACCATTCCTTCGTTCAGTACAATGTTCAAAGTATCATTAACAAATTTGATGTACTTCACGCAGAACTATTTGAGTCATCACGAAAACGCGCCAATATAATTTTGACCCCCTTGAACCCCACTTTTATATAGTTAAACTGGGGTTTACAGGGGTTGAAAAGTAGTGGAGGCAATGATCAGGAATCGATACAATCAACCCACAGCTCCTATCAGAGACACCAAAGGGAAATAAACACAAACAAGTAGCAACAGACCCTAATGGAAACATCAGTATCGGAAAGCCAAAAGGACAGTTACTTTCCCACAAAATGGCCAAAAGGCTATCCAAAATAGAAGAACAGAAGCGACACAAACACCTAAAGACAAACCATAACAAAAATAAACCGCGACAGAAGAACCGCCTTGGAACGGTCAGCGGAAACGAATTCCACTGGGGGGCTTAAATCGATTTTACGTGGCAATAATCCTCGCCCTTACTTCCGTCGCGATTTAGAAAAATAATTTTTATCAGTCCGCATGAAGGCCTCCTAACTCATCAGTGCAACATCCCCGTGAACACAAATAATCAATCAACCACAGGGATGAAACAACGGTGAGGACTCGACAGCAAGAAACCACTGAAATGCTGGAGCAAAAGAAAACCAATAGTTAGACTCCGATGGTCCTGACCAGAGACATAGCATCAGGCACCAACCAACATTACCTTGAATTAGATCTCTCTAATTCTCAGTAAGCCTTTGCTTTATTTTTCTTATTTCCGCTCTAAAATATAGATTATGGGTATTCGTTAGAACCGCATGAGGCGGTTCTAACGAGTACCCACAATCTATATTTTGAGCAGAAATAAGGAAAATATCACACTTGTTCACCGAAAAGTTTTCTTTTTAGGCGTGTTTTTGTATTGTAGACATTTTAGCATTCACGGAAACATGGAAAATCATGGCGTCGCCGACGACGAATTAGTACTGCAATCCTACAATAAACCGGAACGCAAGGATGGAACCGACGACCCTCATGGTGGTGTAATGATCTATGTTAAAGAAGCTATCCACTACAAACGTAAAAATGATTTAGAAATTAGGGATACGGAAAACATTTGGACTGAAATAACAAGAAATCGCAAGAAAGTTCTATTTGGGCTCTTTTACCGACCGCCAAATTCTGATGTTCAATATTACTCTCGAATGGAAGAATCGATTGCATTGGCGACTGATACCGATATTTCTGATATTGTAGTCACTGATGACTTCAATTACAATTTTCTCAATCCCCATACGAAAAGGAAAATAGACTCTTTTTGTACACAGTTTTTACTATATCAGACTCTAACTCAGCCTACGCACTTTAAAGAACACTCTTCTTCCTTAATCGATATTATTTTAGTAAATAACAAAGAACAATTAATAGTGAGTGGAGTTGGTGAAACTTTCCTAAATCAAGACATTCGCTTCCATTGTCCAGTGTTTGGTATTCTAAAATTTGCGAAAGTTTTTGAAAGAGAAATATGGAACTATAACAATGGTAATTACGATCTTCTTCGCGAAAAAGCCTCATTGGTTGATTGGAATTCTCTAAATGATGACAACATAGATATGTATGCAAGCAATATTCAGTCTACAATATTATCCATAGCAAAAGAATGCATACCGTTCAAAAAAGTTAAAATCAGACCCTCTGATCCACCTTGAATCACTTCAACTTTGAAACGCAAAATACGCAAACGTAAGCGGGCATATAAGAAGGCAAAACTTACTAATCAAGAACACCACTGGGCAAATTTTAAGAATTTACGCATTGAAATCACAGGTTTACTTAGAAAATCAAAACAATCATATTTTGACAAAATGGCAGAAAAATTATGATCAAGTTCCCTTTCTCCAAAAGACTGGTGGGCTACTTTGTAAACAATTTATCACTACTACTTAAAAATAATCCATTCCCCCTTTAGAATCCAACGGCCACGTCTATACTGATGAAGATGAACACAACAAAGGTAATATCTTTTATAACTTCTTCCAAAATCAAACTATACTTAACGACGCTAAAGCAAATTTTCCCGAGTTACCTCCTCCTTCTTACCAAACCCAGCTGAGTGATATACGTTTTACCCCGCAAGAAGTAGAATCGATCATACAAACGCTTAAAATTGGAAAGTCATCAGGCTCAAACGGCAACCGAATCCTTAAGGAATTGATCAAAGAAGTTTCCTCTCCATTCTGCTCTCTTTTTAATCACTCTTTACAAATAGGAATTTTTCCGTCACCTTATAAAGATGCTAATGTATCGCCTTTGCCGCAGAAAGATGACTTATCAAATGTTTCCAACCACAGAACAATATCGTTCGTGAACTCCGAATCTAAACTTTTCGAAAAGCTTGTGTTCAAACACCTTTATAACAAGCTAACAATATCCTACCCTCTCTTCAGTCTGGATTTATTCTAGGAGACTCTATAGTCAATCAACTAGCGTTTCTTTATCATACTTTCTGCGAGGCACTGGACAAAGGAAAAGAAGTCCGGGCTGTCTTCTGTGATATCAGCAAACGAGTCTGGCACCCAGGTCTGATACACAAACTGGAAGCTGCTGGTGTCACAGGTCAAGTCCTTAACTGGTTTTAAAACTATCTTGCCGACAGGAGACAACGAGTAATTTTACCCGGAGCTGTATCCGACTGGACTCACATCAGATCCGGAGTCCCACAAGGATCCATTCTCGGTCCCTTGCTCATTTTAGTTTTCATTAATGATATTATAGTTGACATTGGTTCTCATATTAGGTTATTCGCTGATGACACTAGTCTTAACATCATTGTTGACGACCCTGTATCTGCAACAGCCTGCTTATACTCTGATCTTGAAAATCTTCTCGTTGGGATTCAACTTGGCTAGTCACTTTTACTCCATCGAAAAGCGAATTCTACTATTTTTTTGTAGTATCTCGTAAAGTCAATAGACATGTTCATGCATAATGTACAGATAGATGAAGTCCATCGCCACAAACACCTTGGACTTTATCCTTCTCAGGACTGCACTTGGCACCAACATATTGATTTTATAAAAGAAAAGGCGTTTTGTAGGATAAAATTTATGAGAAATTGAAGTTTAAACTTGATAGAAAGTCTCTTGAAACTATATATACTGCCTTTATCAGACGTATGTTAGAATATGCCAACGTTATCTGGGACAACTGCACACAATACGAGAAAACCGAACTAGAAAAGATCGAACTAGAAGCAGCAAGAATAGCATCAGGAGCAACACAACTAATCTCACTGAATAATCTCTATAAGAAGTGTGTTGGGACACACTAGAAAAGATACGATACGATCACAAGTAAACTTTATTTTACAGAATGATAAATAATCTAGCACCTGCATATCTTTCATCTCTCAACAAGTTAATGCTATTTCAAGATACAATCTTAGAAACTCGAACGGTCTCCAAACCATCAGAGCTAAAACATGTCTACATTATAATTTTGTCTTACCTTCATCGATAAAAGAATGGAACACCCGACCAACAGAAGCAAAACGCTCGATTTCGCTGAATTCCTTTAAATACTTCTTGAAAAAAGATAAAAAAAAAAACTGTACCAATTTACTATTTTTATGGTAACAGAAAATCCCAGATTTGCATACACTTTTGCGAACAAATTGTAGTTCGCTCAACCTAGACCTTTTCCTGAAAAAAAAACATAACAGACCCTCCTATGTACCTTTGCGGTAGCATCGAAAACGCGCAACATTTTTTCTTTCATTGTAGATTCTTTTAGGAACCTCGCGACATACTTCTAAATGCTGTATCAATGCATCATACACATACACTCAATCTTTTATTGTATGGTAATCCTGCTCTGTCAAGGAACAGCAATGAAAATATCTTCAGGCATGTACATGTACAAGAGTATATACTTACTACAAGGCGTTTTAACTAATAACGAGTCCAAATATGCGACACCAAAATAATGTTTTATATATTGGGTTGAGTTATGTGCTATCACTCCCCACCTCTTTTACCCAGTCATTTTCCAGTTATTTCTTTCATTTTTTTCCGGTTTTGTTTTGTTTGTCCAAGATCGATTTCTTTTTATGTTACTATCATATCAAATTTCGCTTATTTAATTTCTCCTAAGACAATTAATGTACGCTATTTAACCTGTTCTTTATAATCCGCCATATACAATATATTGGAGAAGAACAATATAAGCTCAGCTTCCGTTCTGATCTTTATCTTTTGAACCTCGCATTTAATTATCTGTAATGAATATCATTGTATATATCTTTTTGAATGAAATATGTTTAAACTAAAACACGCCTATATAATTTTGATCCCCTTAAACCCTGTTGTTATATAGTAAAACTGAGGTTTACAAGGCTATACATTATTTTTCTTATTTCTGCTCAAAAACCATAGATTGTGAGTACTCGTTAGAACCTTCTCGGCGAGGTGTTTCTAACGAGTACCCACCATCCTACTCAGATCGTAGAGAACCACGGTTTAGACTGACGTCACTTGACGTCACTGAAAATCATGTGACTCGATGCGTTCATGGAAGTATGAACTACATTGTTTTCTATAGGTTGACTTTAGGTGAAAATATCATGGACGAAGTCATGTCGTTACGCGCTAGTACCAAGTGTAATTACACGTGTGGTCATGCATTTTTATCCACTAAATAACAGCGACGTTATATAATGAACAGCTTCATGTAATTTTACACAAAGTTCTCAACTCCTGCTCAAGATAATTTGTGATCCGATCCCAGTGGCCTAAGAAATTTTGAAATGATTCTGCTTTAGCTTATTTTCGTCCCAGGCGGCACGTTGTGTTCCTTCGCAAATTTCCCCAATGGCTTCAGAGGAGTGGAACCTTGGAAATGTTGACGGACAATGGACGATGGAGCCTACCAGCCTTTCGTAAGGCGAGCTAAACTGTAAAAATAGATGAGCAGCGTCACAGGAAAATTTTTCTACAGTATTCTACGGTATTGACCGTTCCAAGACGGTTCTTCTGTCGCGGTTTATTTTTGTTATAGTTTGTTTTTGAATGCATGTTTTGCTTATATTATATTTTTGCGGGTAAGTAATTGTCCTTTTGGCTTTCCGTTTGTGCTGTTTTCTTTAGGGTTTAATTATTTCGTGTTCGTATTCCTTTCCCTTTGGTTTCTCTGACAGGAGGTGTAGGGTAGTTGTATTGATTCCTGATCGTTGCTGCATATGAGGGCTGTTTTGTTTGTGCCGTGTGGCGGCAGTAAAAGGTCTCCCCGTACATTCATTTAATGCGCTTATTTTTTTCCAATCCTCAGGGTTTGCATTTGCAACTGCTTTTCACCGTTCCTTTATTTGACATCCTGTATTGAAGGGCATAAGTTAACCGATTTTCGTATCTCCATTTATAACTATTGCTGGTTTGATATCTGTTGACTTTTTGTAGACACAGCTGTTTTGTGGGCCTTTGTTATACCTACCTCTATTTGAAGGATTTACCTTGAGTTCATCCCAATGCTGTTTAATTTAATGACCGGAATAAATATCGCTTTTCTTTTGGCGGTATCGTCACATTACAAACGCATGAGTATAATAAATTTAAACTTACAATATTTTTTGCCTAAGGTTACATTCCGCTTCTTCTCTACAGATTCTCCATTCCATTTTTAACTTTAGAACTACGTTGCCTTCGGTATTGGCCAATTTGTTTTCTGTCGCTTCAGTGGCGCAGGCAATGCGAATATGTATAAGAATAATATTAGAATTAGACTATCCCCTTTACAATCGCCCATCCTTCGAAAATATACCAATCCTTTCAAAAGAAGTGGAAAGTATCCGAGTATTTATAACTGCGATGCTAAGAGGCGCAGCTGCTGTTCGCATTAGTTACTTCGAGACGCTTTTCAGTACTGAGTAGTAACATGTAACATGTCAGATTTAGGTAAACGTCTACGGATGTAATATACGTGATAATCTGACGTGCTACAAACTGTAGAATGCAGTCCATCGGTGTCAAAAACTAGATTTCACGAATGCTCTCGTAGAATGAGTATGCCAAAATGTAGGAGTGTAACGATGCATCGGACCATCGATGCATTGCGATAGGCCCTGGGCCGATAGTACTACATCGATGGTAAAATTAAACATCGATGACTATCGCCGATAGTGTTTTGAACTATCGATAGTTTCGATAGTTTTCTATATCACAAGTTTTTCAGATAATTCCCGAAGTTGTTTTCATTCTAATACAATCTATATTCTTTATTACCAGCTACGTCTTGTAGTGTACCCGGTCAAGCGTCAAACTGTACATTGTCCTAATTATCCTGTGTCAGTGGGAGACAACGGCTGCTAGTCGCCAGATAAAGGCAATAAAATTACAGCCGAATCGTTATTTGGCGGTCGTGATTTGGCGGTAGCCTGCAGGTACACTGTGTTTATGCATCCTATTTTGTTACACATTATCCACTTAACACCCGATGTCGGTATAAGGTCAGAATGCTGAATATTCCTTCATTGAACTGGTAAATTTACAACTTTCTGAAGCATATTTCAACAGCACTTTGATGTAAATTGATTTCGAAATAATTGACACGGACGACCACGCATATTTTGATTACGCTAATCTGCAAGGTGTCTGTAAGCCAGTGATAAGAAAAGCTATAATTAATGCGTGTTTTCGTTGTGGTATTTATTGTCAAAGGGTGCCGCCCGCATTAATTAGCACATGAAGAATGGAAAGTCCGCACGTGTCACTACTGCTTCAAAAGATGCAAAACAAAAAAACAACAATGTTCTGGTTGATGTTTTAGAGGATTCTTATTTTGTCAATAACAGACATCAAAGGAAATGAAATACGTGTCGTCCTGCAAAGAACGTTTATTATTTGGGCATCCAGACATGTTTATACAGCCGAGGAATTAATTTTGAATCTTGGACACCGTGTAAGGGTAATACCGCACTAGAAAACAAAGAAACTAAAAACGTGGCACGATTTTCTGTTTATTTGTACTGCTAAAATATTTTAAAAGATTTTACCAAAACAACAAAAGGAAAATACAAATGATGTTTGGAAAAATAAAAACATTACACAATGAAAATGATGGAAAATTATATAAGTTGGCAGATGCAAGAATGTCGGGATGACATTGTAAGGCATGTTCGGCACGTTACTGGTGACGTCATCGGTCGACCGGGGCCGATTTGGATGTAAAAATTCTTTAGCCCTGATCTCAAAGGTGTTCCGTTTAACAAACGCATGCGATCTATTGTGTACCGAAACTCTGAGACTAATATTAAAAATTTCTTCAGATTTTCGGTCTTAAGATTCAAATCTAACTTCCCAAAACACAGGTTCTGGTGTATGGATTCGTTTGACGTGTCGTCGGTAACAATTCTGATTATGAATCATATGCATTGCTGACATAGTTTTTCAGCTATCTACTATTTATTTTAATGAAGCGTATTCTTTCGTAACCGGTAAAACATATTTTCTTAATAGCTAAACTGTTGTGGATAGAGGTGGATAGAAAACAGCGCCCTGCACAATTCCTGATTTATACCCGGAAGTTTGATCCGTGTCACCAACAACAGCATACAGATGTGTTTACACAAATAAAAGCCTTCGACTTTTCTCGCCAAGCGTCTGCTATTTTGGCGCCAAAATATAGCCATGCATGAGGCAGCAGAATAGTCTGTTTTTATTATCATGCATACATCTACCGATAGATGAAGCTAATCGTCTTAGGAGCGATTTGATTGTGGATTAACTTTGATGATTGAGGGATAAATGCAGATTAGAGACATAAATTGATCTTATTTTCACACCTTGTCACGCGGAACATTATATCCTTATCGATAGCGCCGGAGGCCTGTGTTTACAGTGAAATTATAGAATAGACTGCATATCCGGCGTTTATTACCCGATTCGGTTAACTAACATGGTCGGTTTTGTTGGACCCAAAGTTCAGTGTTATAACGAGGGTGAGGTGTATTTAGTCTCCTTTTCATGTCTGAAGTGTTTTTGAAGACAAGCAAAGATTTCATTGCCTTCGTGAAGAGCTAACATTTATTTTGATTAAGAAACTGATTTCACATTCTCACTGTGAATTGATTCATTTTACTTGGCTACTTCTATTAAAATGAGTCTCCCGGCTCTTCCAGAAGGATTTCTAAAAGGAAATAAAAAGATGTTCCTGGGGAGCTGTTTCCTCTTCATGTAGGGAAGACAGAAAAGCAAACAGGAGTTCACAACAGGTGTCCCTCTTGTGTAAATTATCTTGTTTATTTCTTGTATGCCGATAAAGCATACAGAATACAGTTTGAAGGATTGACTAGTTTTTATTTCCTTCTCAAAATATGTTTCAGACAATAGTATCACAATAGTATTGCAATAGTAGTCAGCAATAGTAATAGTATCGCAATGGTTCTTCCTGCAATGTCAATACTATCGCAATAGTCATTTTCTGACTATCGTTACATCCCTACCAAAATGACACGTTCCAGTACCGTCACTTTATGCGTACAGGTCATTCAGTCAATGATATGTCTATACAACCGGTGGATATATATTCTACAACTAGATTTAAAATCATAAAAAGACGCGTAACTCAAATGAAATTGATTAAATCTTTACAGGCAACTTTTCCATTGACTTAATATGACATCATTTATCATGATAAATGCCACATGTTGACATGTATCTTCTTTTGGAATGCCGAAAAAGTAAATATAGATCACACGGCAACAGGACAAATGGCAAATATAAACGTAAATTACACGCTTTTAACGTAAATTACACGCTTTTTAAAGAAACAATAGAAGGCAGAAGTGCCTGTTCATAATATACTGTTCACAAAAGTAGGGGATATTCGGGTTACTTCGAGCCTATCAGCCTAAACATTAGGGATTATCAAATATCGGGTATACCATGTCAATTGACTATCATCTGATTACATACTATCGTTGAGCAGTATGAAATTTATTCTCGAGTGGCGTAGCACGGGTGTATAAATTGTATATGGGGTAGCACGTGAATTTTAACATCAGTGACAAACTGGTTTATTGATGCGTGATTTCGATAAAATTTTATGTATCGACTGTTGAAGTGTCGTATGAAAAGATTTCATAAACAAATGCGTGATAAGAAACATGATTCGGCTAACGGAGAGTCAACGTTGGAGAGCCGTTGGCATGCTCCAGACCAGAAGTACGCAGTTGCAGACGGCAAATGTTATGGATTTATCACAGTCAGTTGTCAGTCAACTATGGGCACGCTATCGTAGGACAGGAGCAGTAGCGTATTTGCAGAGAAGTGGACGCCCGAAGAGTATTAACGGCCGCGATGACCGCCTTGTTGTCAATCAAGCGTTACGCAACCGGAGACTAGCGTCAACAGATCTACAGCAATACCTGCGCCGAGTAAGAGGGGTTAATGTCTGTAGACAGACGATCTGAAATCGCCTTCACTCAAGTGACCTTACAGCACGGTATTCGCAAGTTGTACTGTCGTTGAAAGCTATGCACAGTGGAGCACGTTTTGCGTCTTGTACACAGCGCAGGCGTTGGAACATTAATCAATTGTCTCACGTTATGTTCAGTGACGAAATCCGGTTTAACTTGGACTTTCGTGATGGTAGTAGAAGATTCTGGCGTCGTACTGGTGAACGGTATACAGACCCGGCTAGAGTTCCTCATGACCGATATGGAGCAGGGTCTGTAATGGTATGGGGTGGGTCACCATGACTGGAAAAATACTTACATGTGTGCCAAGACAGGACTGTACTATCGTGATAACTTGAAACCGTTTGCTCGACGCCACAGTCGTGGATTCAACTCTCAGGACGATAAAGCCAGGGCTCATCGGGCACGCGTCGTCACTGAGTACTTTCAATGGCAATATAAACGAACAAAATCATAGCCTGCGATGGGTCCAGACTTATCACCCAACGTTCAAGTATGGGTCATCCTCGGAAAATGAGCCCGAAGCCGCGATTCGCCTCCAAGGACCGTGGGTGAGCTTGGTGCAGCACTTAAAGAAGAGTGGCGAAGGACCACTCAATTCATGATTCGTAGACTAATTGGAAGTATGCGACGCCGCTGCATTGCTTGCTGTGACATTCGAGGCGGTCCAACACGTTATTGAGGGCTTGTGAAAAATGGCGTTGACGCTTAGAAGATTGGTCGCCGTGTCACCAGATAATGACGTGATCATTGGAATGAATGTGTGGTTCATTTTATGGATATTTAATAATCATTTCAATTAAATGCATATTGGCCAGGTTACGTTTTATTTATTTCCCAATATTCAGCCTGAAAGTTAAATCTCCCCTATTTGTTGTAAACAGTATATTATTAAATCACGGACGCCACTCACTGCTTGCATTTCTAAGTTCACCCATTTCTGTATTACGAATTTTGGACACCGATGTGATAGTTATAATCAGGTATATCCTCAGCTCTTTTAACTAGAGGTTATAATCAACATGCTCTTCGTCCTTACATAGATTCTGTAATTAATCACAAAAGTTATTACATCAAATATCTTTCATTAATACATGTATGGATGTTATAGACTGGCGACAGTTCGGTGATTTCAGCCATTCCTTCTAATTTTCAAAATACCTAAACGTCCATAATTGTTATAAATACAACATTTATTTTAGATCTTCAATACACTTGTTTCAGATCTTGACATTGATACTAACTGACACTCCTGATATCTGAGATTGTAAAGACTCAGTGTATTGCTATCCTACTGCTGGTCTTATAATTACTGACAGTAAAAAGTTATTCCAGATTCTGAGATACGAAATATAAGTTCTATAGAACCGAAATACCGATTTCATCTAACACTGAATTCAATAAATGTGGGGACGAAACTGCTACTGTTTTGAATGAATTCGGTAATCGATGGTGTAAGCGAGAGTATGTTGGGCATAAAGTCCTAAAGAATGGATAATTTGCATTTTTAAATTAGAAATCAAAGGCATTTCTTTCTTTTCTCAAAACACTAACTTAGTACCTCCTAAACCAAAGACGTATTTACGTCACCTTAAACTAGGTATTCAAGAATTTCATAGTAAGTATGTTTTGGCTCCGACAGACAAGGCCGCTAACAATGTCGTCGTTGTTTGACGGCTCTACTATGTTAACGCTCTTTAGGAAGAACTTGGTGGTACGAATGTCTATGAACTACGGAAGTTTTAAGCACGAAACGTGTAGAATCAGGGTCTACACGGTTTGCTACTTTATCACTGATCCTAAATGGCACCATAGTTATAAATACTCGGATACTTTCCACTTCTTTTGAACGTGGCCTAAAGACCATATAGTCCACATTTGAAAGTACGGTGCGAAAGGGTAATCTTTGATGTCCTTTTTACGTAATTTTCTGTAAGAACCGTCAGTAGTCTTTAAAAACTAACGGATGAAAGGGTAACAAGTTGCAAAATCTCTTCGATGTAACAAGATATATGAGCCGCGCCAAGCGATTTTGTGTCTTCGAGCATTCCATCATGACAAATTTTAACTGCGCATGCCCAGCGATTCAGAGGGGCCAGGGATATGGCTTTCTGTCTTAAGGTTCCTCTTGATTCACTGCTTGTATGAGCGAGCAGCGAAGGTTCTGGCGAGACTGCGCGGATGCGCAGGCTCGCTTGAACCTTCGGTGCTCGCATAGGCGATAAGTACTAAAATCGCTTGACGGGGCCCATATAGTGCATAACTTGTATTTGCAGCGTGTAGCATTTGAATAAATATCTGCAACTAGAACTCTTCCAATTTACTAAATGAACCTAGAATCACTTCTTCATAACAATTTTAACAACCGTATCCTTCATGAAAACACGCCTGTATAATTTTGACGCCCTTAAACCCCACTTTTATATAGTAAAACTGGGGTTTACGAGGGTACACATTATTTTTCTTATTTCTGCTCAAAACCATAGATTGTGGGTACTCGTTAGGACCGTCTCAGCAAGGCGTTCTAACGAGTACCCACAATCCTGCTAGGATCGTAGAGAACCATGGTTTGGACTGACGTAACTTGACGTCACTGAAAATAATGTGATTCGGTGCATTCATGGAAGTATGAACTACATTGCTTTCTATAGGTGGCCATTCGGCTTTACACTGGAAATGTAAATATCATGGACGAAGTCATGGCGTTACGCGCTAGCAACCATATGTGTTTTCTGCATGGAATGTCCTATGGTCAGAGACCTTATAGACCACTTTTGAACAGTCCCAAAGGTGGTCTTAATATAGGAAGTTTACTGTACATGATCCATTTATAAACTGCATGACGAAGAGCGCAGATCCTGACTTGGGGGCTTCTTGTGATGCCAAGAATCTGCGCCGCTTACAAAGAATGATGACTACCCGATGATGTTGTGGCTTTGTCAGTTTTAAAACCATTTCAGGTTTTTAATCTTAACAGTTGTTGCATTTTGCTGATATCGGAGATATACTTAGTCCACACATATCATTCGTTGTGTGCAGTGTAGCTAATTCCAACGACTTGGCTCGGTACGAAATATAATTTTGGAAACATGTTTACGGTCAAAAGATTTTTATACCGCAATCAGGCATTCTAGTAACCTGATAAAGGGGGTCGAATAACTGCAAGCTATTATTGGTAGTTACCTATAATACATTCAACAGACCTTTAATACGTCTAGTGACCGTTTATAGGCCGGGCCTACTTTTCAGGTATCTAATTTGCAAGTGTAAACAATAACATGCAACCTGATATACACGGGAAAACAACGAAACTGCAAGTTATAATCTTCGCAATATTTATTTAATCAGATTTTTAGAAATTTCAGTTAAATTCTTACCTTTTCGGGCTTTCCTGGTTTGAATGGTTCGTTGAAATAATTGCGCACTGCTACTGCGGTTGCGTCTCGACCTCGAAAATAAATTCTAAAGTTAAAATATACTTTTTATTTGCATATTTTCATACATAATGGAAAGCGCTGAGAAACGTTTATTCGAGCGTCCATGTTGTTTCCTACGTCTCCGTGGCGCGGTGACGTCAGAAACTTTGCACTCCTTGACGCCACGTTATACTACGTGTGCGCGCCATGTCACTGAATGTCGTTTAACATGTCAAACTGTTTGTTGTCTTTTTTGCTAAAATTTGCTAAATTATTGCCAAACCCTTGAGTGTTTTGAATTGCGGTATAAACTAAATACATGCTTAGTGTCTTTAATAGTAAAATATAATTGGTTCGCCGCGACAGTTTTATAAGGGCTCGCTAAAACTCGCCCCTATAAAACTGTTGAGTCTCAACACACACACACACACACACACACACACACACACACACACACACGCACGCACGCACGCACGCACGCACGCACGCGCTCGCGAACGCACGAGCGCGGTTGCGCCAGTAGGCACGCGCTCATACGCACGCAAAGATGACTGATACCGACGCATATTGCTTCTCTGGTATTTCGAAAGAACTGACATGCAGCTTTATTGTCGTCATATTGTCTGATATTTTTTGTTTGGATATGTGTACTATTTTCCTGTTTTTTTTTTAATATTTTGTTTCGTGTTCGGTGGGGAATCGTTGGGGAGAGTATGGCAACACTGCTCTCCCATATCAGTAGTGATAGGAAGTACTCCTTCCGGTATGACAGCACTTGTACGTTTTCTTCTTCATTTGTGTACAATTACATGACGCCGTCACATAAACTGAACAATTGCTGTCATACCGATATATCGTCGCATGTGTGTCTTCTACTTAAATTTACACCTCTTATTTCTGTTAACACTACAGTTTTAAACAGCTTTTGCATACTCTTTACTTTTCTATTCAACGCATCAAAAACAAAAACTACGAGAATTCCTCTCCAATACAAAACAATTGAACCGAGTAGAAATACAAGGAAAAACTCCAACTTTACCCTACAGTGTTTAGTTTTACTGTTTATGGCCAATTCTGCTATCTGGCTTTCAATACTGTTGCTACGTTCTGGCGATGTCCAACCCAACCCCGGTCTTCAGTCCATATCCTCTAGCAGCTATTCCACCTCTTTAGCAATCACCGTTGATTTGTTCCCATCTCTAGGTACGAATCGCAACCATTCCTTCGTTCAGTACAATGTTCAAAGTATCATTAACAAATTTGATGTACTTCACGCAGAACTATTTGAGTCATCACGAAAACGCGCCAATATAATTTTGACCCCCTTGAACCCCACTTTTATATAGTTAAACTGGGGTTTACAGGGGTAGAAAAATAGTGGAGGCAATGATCAAGAATCGATACAATCAACCCACAGCTCCCATCAGAGACACCAAAGGTAAAGAAACACAAACAAGAAGCAACAGACCCTAATGGAAACATCAATAGCGGAAAGCCAAAAGGACAGTTACTTTCCCACAAAATGGCCAAAAGGCTATCCAAAATAGAAGAACACAAGCGACACAAACACCTAAAGACAAACCATAACAAAAATAAACCGCGACAGAAGAACCGCCTTGGAACGGTCAGCGGAAACGAATTCCACTGGGGGGCTTAAATCGATTTTACGTGGCAATAATCCTCGCCCTTACTTCCGTCGCGATTTAGAAAAATAATTTTTATCAGTCCGCATGAAGGCCTCCTAACTCATCAGTGCAACATCCCCGTGAACACAAATAATCAATCAACCACAGAGATGAAACAACGGTGAGGACTCGACAGCAAGAAACCACTGAAATGCTGGAGCAAAATAAAACCAACAGTTAGACTCCGATGGTCCTGACCAGAGACATAGCATCAGGCACCAACCAACATTACCTTGAATTAGATCTCTCTAATTCTCAATAAGCCTTTACTTTATTTTTCTTATTTCCGCTCTAAAATATAGATTATGGATATTCGTTAGAACCGCATGAGGCGATTCTAACGAGAACCCACAATCTATATTTTGAGCAGAAATAAGGAAAATATCACACTTGTTCACCGAAAAGTTTTCTTTTTAGGCGTGTTTTGGTATTGTAGACCTTATAGCATTCATGGAAACATGGATAAATCCGGGCGCCGCCGACGACGAATTAGTACTGCAATCCTACAATAAACCGGATCGCAACGATGGAACCGACGACCCTCATGGTGGTGTAATGATCTATGTTAAAGAAGCTATCCACTACAAACGTAAAAATGATTTAGAAATTAGGGATACGGAAAACATTTGGACTGAAATAACAAGAAATCGCAAGAAAGTTCTATTTGGGCTCTTTTACCGACCGCCAAATTCTGATGCTCAATATTACTCTCGAATGGAAGACTCGATTGCATTGGCTACTGATACCGGTATTTCTGATATTGTAGTCAACGGTGGCTTCAATTACAATTTTCTCAATCCCCACACGAAAAGGTAATTGACTCTTTTTGTACAGTTTTCACTATATCAGACTCTAACTCAGCCTTCGCACTTTACAGAACACTCTTCTTCCTTAATTGATATTATTTTAGTAAACAACAAAGAACAATTAATACTGAGTGGAGTTGGTGAACTTTTCCTAAATCAAGACATTCGCTTTCATTGTCCAGTGTTTGGTATTCTAAAATATGCAAAAGTTTTTGAAAGAGAAATATGGAACTATAACAATGGTAATTACGATCTTCTTCGCGAAATTTGGTTGATTGGAATTCTTTAAAGGATGACAACCTAGATACGTATGCAGGCAATATTCAGTCTACACTATTATCATAGAATGCATACCGTTCAAAAAATTAAAATCAGACCCTCTGATCCACCTTGGATCACTTCAACTTTGAAACGCAAAATACGCAAACGTAAGCGGGCATATAAGAAAGCGAAACGTACTAAGCAAGAACACCACTGGGCAAATTTTAAGAATTTACGCATTGAAATCACAGGTTTACTTAGAAAATCAAAACAATCATATTTTGACAAAATGGCAGAAAAATTAAGATCAAGTTTCCTTCCACCAAAAGACTGGCGGGCTACTTTGTAAACAATTTATCACCACTACTTACAAATCATCTATACCACGTCTATACTGATGAACATGGCAAAGCTAATATACTACTCAAAGTTTGATAGGGATCACTTTTTTAATGCAAAATAATTTTGGGATAAATTAATCAGCTGATTCCAAATTTGATACAAAATGATGGAAAACATATCCTTCACAAACACTAGTGATTAATTTTGTCAACTGACACTGTATTCAAGCGTGACAACAACAACCGTGTTGGCACCCACAAAATTTGCCGTAACAGGAATGAATTTTGACAATTAATTTTACACAAATTTCCAAATTTGTTTAGAAAACCTGCCTAATAACGTGTATGGCGTTCACGGGCATCAGTTACAACACGACATCGCCTGCGCATGCTCGTAATCACCGTCTGTATCCGGTTTTTGTGAATTCTGCCTTCATTGAGCAACAAATGCATCTTTGAGCTCCTGTAAAGTCTTCGGCTGCACATGTCGGGCTGAAACTGCACGCTGCACGCTGTAGCATGCCCTACGCATGCTCAATCGGAGTTATTTCCGGTAATCGAGCAAGGCAGTCCAAACGAACGATTGGCTCACGTTCCAGATATACATCAGTGACGTGGGCATGGTGGGGACGGGCATTATCGTCTATCAGAATAAAGTCCGGGCCGATAGCATCGGCAAATGGTCTCACAAACAGATCAAGAATCTCATTACAGTACCTCACTGCCATTAACGTTTCGTTTTCAACGACGTACAAGACAGTTTTACCGTTCACCCTTACCCTAGTCCAAACCGTGACTGATACCTTTCCATGCGACCATGCTATGCCACATTCAAGTCATCGAATCTCTCTTTAGACATTCGCCACACTAATTGACGTTTATCACTGAAGTCTAGACAGAATCTGGACTCATCCGTAAACAGCACTGGCGTCAAGTCACGAACCGTCCACCTGACGTGCGTTCTGGGGAAGTCAAACCGGTCTTGCACGTGCTGTCTCGTCAACGTAACACGTACGGCAGGCCTCTTGGCATTAAGTTCGAACTAGTGGAGCCCGTTTCTGACAGATTGTGTAGAAATCCGTTCTCAAGTTCCGTTCCTAAGCTCATTATGCAAACGCGTAGCGTTCAGGAACCGTCGACGTCGAGACTGAATCAACACAAAACGGTCGTGACGTTGTGTTGTAGCCCTTCCTCTACCCCGCCGTGTCTGTGTGAAGAATTTCCGTGGGTAAGAAGCCGACTCCACATTCGGGAAACCACGCTCTGAGACAATTCAGAATGCCAGCCACACGGCTATCTATCTATCTATCTTCTTATACTGAGTCGGTCATATCTGGCCATTACCTCAGTTGATTGGGTGGCTAAATTTAGAATTTAGCTTAAAAAAAAAAGAAAAAAAAAAAAGAGAAGCACTGGATGCGTCCTTAAAACTATTTACAATCTGCATAACAGAGGTATCCTAAAACGCATACCTCTGAGTCCCAATCTTACACTGTGCGGGCTTTGAACTCTTCTGCGGACTTGGCATTCACCGCAGAGGAGGGAAGACTATTCCATTGGGGAATAGTTCTAGGAAAAAACGAGTTCTTCAGGGCATCACTATAGGACTGGTATCTACGATATTGTGAGTCGTTTACTTTTGATGCCCTTGTTTGGGTCGACAGTGTTACAGGGGTCAAGTACCTATCTTTATCAATAGACACTGAATCAGAGTGTATCTTGTAGAAGAAGGTTAAAGAGGACTGCTCACGACGGGCCTCCAGGGACGGCCACTCTAGCTCATTAAGCATGTCACCGACGCTACTTCTATTTCGCCATCGCCTACAGGTCCATCGAGCAGCTGTCCTCTGCACCTTCTCCACCTGCTGAGTCTGAGTTTTAACATAGGGGTGCCAAATGGGTGATGCATATTCGAGTTGAGGGCGAACCAATGTTTTATATGCAACATCCTTTGTCTGCCTAGGTGCAAAAGCCAAGTTCCGTCTAAGGAATCCCAAAGTCCCAGTTGCTTTAGATGTAAACTCTGAGATATGTTGACCCCAATCAAGATCGTCAGTGATGGTGATACCTAGATATTTGGCGGATTGAACATGCTCCAAAACTTGCTGGTGAAGAGTATAGTCAAACTTAATTTGCTTGTCCGGAGGGTGTCGTGACACTCTCATTGAGTGACATTTGGCCACATTGAACTTCATTTGCCAATCGGCCTCCCACTGTGCAAGTTGATCCAGGTCATCTTGTAAAATAAGACAGTCAGAAGGAGAATATATGTTCCTATACAGGACACAATCATCAGCAAACAAACGGACCGATGACCTGATATTATCGGGGAGATCATAAATGAAAACCAAGAAAAGGACCGGTCCAAGGACCGAACCTTGGGGGACTCCAGATAAAACAGGGACTGGATCAGACGCTTGGCCATCAAGTACAACTTGTCGTGAGCGCCCAGAGAGCCATGAGCTAATCCACCTATGCGTGGATCCTCTTAACCCATAGTACTCCAGTTTATGTAATAGCCTTCTGTGAGGTACCTTGTCAAAGGCCTTAGCAAAGTCCATGATGATCAAGTCAGTCTGTTTGTGGCCACGGTTTATGGCCCCATCCAGATTGCTCATTGAGAGACGCCAAATTCCAATATTCCGACGCAACGATCAATTTGAATTCATTTGCGAATTGTGAGAAGTGTGCACTTTCATGAGTACTGAATTGCACATGAGTGTCTGCTTAAGATATTTATGAAAATACAGAGTACAAATTCCGTCAAGAAATTTTAAATTTCAGTGCAAAATTTGGCATATAAAAAGTGATCCCTATCAAATTTTGAGTAGTATATAATTATGTGAAAACAAAATTTAGACGAAAAAAAAAATTAGACATTTTTAGACGAATTTAGACACTTTTCGACGAAATTAAGACGAAATGTCGTATTCGACGAAATGTCTTTTAGACGAAATGTCCTTTAGAAGAAATTGGTTTAGACGAAATGTCAGTGATCCGGTTTTGAGCAGAAATAAGAAAAATAATGTGTACCCTCGTAAACCCCAGTTTTACTATATAAAAGTGGGGTTTAAGGGGTCAAAATTATATAGGCGTGTTTTCATGGTGGATACGGTTGTTAAAATTGTTATGAAGAAGTGATTCTATTTTTTATTTAGTGAATTCGAAGAGTTCTAGTTGCAAATATTTGGGCCCCGTCAAGCGATTTTGGTACTTATCGCTTATGCGAGCAGCGAAGGTTCAGGCGAGCCTGCGCATCCACGCAGTCTCGCCAGAACCTTCGCTGCTCGCTCATCCAGGCAGTGAATCAAGAGGAACCTTCAGACAGAAAGCCATATCCCTGGCCCCTCTGAATGGCTGGGCATGCGCAGTTAAAATTTGTCATGACGGAATGCTCGAAGACCCAAATTCGCATGGCGGGGCTCATTTATTCAAATGCTACACGTTGCAAATACAAGTTATGCCGTATATATCTTGCTACATCGAAGGGATTTTGTAGCTTGTTACTCTTTCGTCCATTAATTTTTAAAGAACACTGACGGTTCTTACTGAAAAATACGTAAAAAGAACTTCAAAGATTGTCATTTCCTACCTTACTTTCAAATGGGGACTATATGGTCTTTAGGCCACGTTCACTGATGCCGTTAAGGATCAGTGATAAATATGGTAGCAAACCGTGTAGATCCTGATACTACACGTTTCGTACTTGAAAATTCCGTAGTTCATAGACGTTCGTACCACCAAGTTCTTCCTAAAGAGTGTTAACATATTAGAAGTAGAAGTAAAACAAAGATCAGGAATCGATACAATTAACTTACTCCACCCATCAAAGACACCAAAGGGAAAGAAACCCAAACATTAAGCGACCAGCCCATAATGGAAACCTAAACAAAGGAAGGCCATAAGGACAGTTACTCTCTCACAAAATGGCCATATGGCCATCCAAA
Source organism: Lucinisca nassula (assembly GCA_963580285.1). NCBI lineage: Eukaryota > Metazoa > Mollusca > Bivalvia > Lucinida > Lucinidae > Lucinisca > Lucinisca nassula. Next base: position 1,123,251 of record CAUZLF010000456.1, on the reverse strand, counting down.
ATAAAAAGACACAAGTGATACACACAGTAAGTAACAAACAACACCATAAATACACTGCCACAGAAGAACCGCCTTGGAACGGTCAGTGGAATGATTTCCACTTGGGGGGGGGGGGGGGGGGGCTTAAATCGATTTTACGTGGCCACAATCCTCGCCCTTACTTCCGTCGCGATTTAGACAAATAATTTGTTCAGTCCGCGCGAAGGCCTTCTAACTCATCAGTGCAACATCTCCGTGAACGTAAAAAAATCAAAGAACCACAGAGGTGAGACAACGGTGAGGACTCGACAGCAAGAAACCACTGAAATGCTGGAGCAAAAGAACACCAACAGTTAGACTCCGATGGGCCCGTCAGAGTTAGAGCCGTCAAACAACGACGACATTGTTAGCGGCCATGTCTGCCGGAGCCAAAACATACTTACTATGAAATTCTTGAATACCTAGTTTAAGGTGACGTAAACACGTCTTTGGTTTAGGAGGTACCAAGTTAGTGTTTTGAGAAAAGAAAAGAAAATATTTCTAATTTTAAAATGCAAAGTATCCATTCTTTAGGACTTTATGCCCAACATACTCTCGCTTACACCATCGATTACCGAATTCATTCAAAACAGTAGCAGTTTCGTCCCCACATTTATTGAATTCAGTGTTAGATGAAATCGGTATTTCGGTTCTACAGAACTTACATTTCGTATCTCAGAATCTTGAATAACTTTTAAACTGCCAGTTATTATAAGACCAGCAGTAGGATAGCAATACACTGCGTCTTTACAATCTCAGGTATCAGGAGTGTCAGTTTGTATCAATGTCAAGATCTTGAACATGTGTATTGAAGATCTAAAATGATTGTTGTATTTATAACAAATTATGGACGTTTAGGTATTTTGAAAATAAGAGTGAATGGCTGAAATCACCGAACTGTCGCCAATCTATAAATCCATACATGTATTAAGGAAAGATATCTGATATAATAACGTCTGTGATTAATTACAGAATCTATGTAAGGACGAAGAACATGTTGATTTTAACCTCTAGTTAAAAGAGCTGAGGATATACCTGATTAGAACTATCACATCGGTGTCCAGAATTCGTAATACAGAAATGGGTGAACTTAGAAATGCAAGCAGTGAGTGGCGTCCGTGATTTAATAATGTACTGTTCACAAAAATAGGGGATATTTTACTTTCAGGCTGGATATTGGGAAATAACTAAAATGTAACCTGGCCAACATGCATTTAATTAAAATGACTATTAAATATCCATAAATTGAACCACACATTCATTCCAATGATCACGTCATTTTCTTACATGCTTTTCAATGAATGATAGAGATTTATCAGTGAAATATAAATCGATATTTTCACTGTTTCAAACAGTGAAAATACGATTTTTTATTTTTCACTGTTTGGGACTACTTTTTTCTTCAAATCTAACTCTAATTTCAATTTTATCTTTGTCAGATAACTTAACAATACTGAAATGTGTTCTAATTGACGCATAGCCCGTTCATGTGTGACGGGGACGTTACTGACGTCATTTATGACGCTGACGTCATGTCTTTTGTCGCGCGACGTTAGACTTGCCAGCAACTTCTTTGGAAAACTACTCTCTCAATTATTTCTTTAATCATTCATAATAATACCATCCCAGGCTATTTCTCAGGTGCAAACTTTCAGTTTACACCCAATAGTATACCCACTAAACACGATGGACACCACTAAATTGACGCGAAACGAACAGGAACAAAGATAATTTTCTCCGAATTTGAGCGACACCATTAAAGACGCTAAATATTGCCTTTTGAAGCATGTAAGAAACAGAAAATTTGATTTTTTCAGTGCAAGATCAAATTTTATTTCACTCATGAACACCAAAACTGCTATTTTCACTCGTGGCTACGCCACTCGTGAAAATAACAGTTTTGGTGTTCATTCGATGAAATAAAATTCGATCTTACACTGAAAAAATCAAATATCCTCTATATGTAGCGACACGGCGACCAATCTTCGAAGCGTCAACGCTATTTTTCACAAGCCCTCAATAACGTGTTGGACCGCCTCGAATGTCACAGCAGGCAATGTATCGTCGTTGCATACTTCAAATTAGTCTACGAATCATGAATTGAGTGATCCTTCGCCACTCTTCTTGAAGTGCTGCACCAAGCTCACCCAGGGTCCTTGGAGGCGAATCGTGGCTTCGGACTCATTTCCCGAGGATGTTCCATACTTGAACGATGGGTGATAAGTCTGGACCCATCGCAGGCCATGGTTTTGTTCGAACATATTGCCGTTGAAGGTACTCAGTGACGACACGTGTCCGATGAGCCCTGGCGTTATCGTCCTGAAAGATGAATCCACGACTGTGGCGTCGAGCAAACGGTATCACGTGAGGAGCCAACACGTTATCACGATAGTACAGTTCTGTCTTGGCACACATTTAAGTATTTTCCAGTCATGGTGACCCACCCAATACCATAACAGACCCTGTTCCATATCGGTCATAAGGAACTCTAGCCGGGTCTGTATACCATTCACCAGTAAGACGCCAGAATCTTCTACTACCATCACGAAAGTCCAAGTTAAACTGGGTTTCGTCACTGAACATAACGTGAGACCATTGTTAAATGTTCCAACGTCTGCGCTGTGTACACCACGCAAAACGTGCTCTACGCTGCATAGCTTTCAACGGCAGTACGACTTGTGGATACCGTGCTGTAAGGTCACTAGATTGAAGGCGATTTCGGATCGTCTGTCTACAGACATTAACCCCTTCTACTCGGCGCAGGTATTGCTGAAGATCTGTTGACGCTAATCTCCGGTTGCGTAACGCTTGATTGACAACAATGCGGTCATCGCGTCCGTAAATACTCTTCGGGCGTCCACTTCTCTGCAAATCCGCTACTGCTCCTGTCCTACGATAGCGTGCCCATAGTCGAATGACAACTGACTGTGACGTATCCATAATATTTGCCGTCTGCAACAGCGTACTTCCCGTCTGGAGCATGCAAACGGCTCTCCAACGTTGAGCCTCCATTAGCCGAATCATGGTTCTAATAACGAATTTCTTTATGAAATCGTTTCATTCGACACTTCAACAGTCGATACAGAAAATTTTATGGAAATATAGCATCAATAAACCAGTTTGTCACTTATGTTAAATTTCATGTGCTACCCCATGTGCAATTTATGCACCCGTGCTACGCCACTCGAGCATAAATTTTTCTTACTGCTCAACGATAGAATGTGAACAGATGATAGTCAACTGACATGGTATACCCGATATTTGATTATTCCTAATGTTTAGGCTGATAGGCGCGAAGGAACCCGAATATCCCCTACTTTTTGTGAACAGTATATTATGAACAGGCACTTCTGCCTTCTATTGTTTCTTTAAAAAGCGTGTAATTTACGTTAAAAGCGTGTAATTTACGTTTATAGTTGCCGTTTTTCCTGTTGCCGTGTGATCTAGATTTACTTTTTCGGCATTGCAAAAGAGGGAACATGTCAACATGTGGAATTTTAGAAATACTATGATCATGATAAATGATGTCATTTTAAGCCAATGGAAAAGGTGCCTGTTAAGATTTAATCCATTTCATTGGAGTTAAGTGTCTTTTTATGATTTTAAAGCTAGTTGTAGAATATATATCCACCGGTTGTATAGACATATCATTGACTGAATGGCCTGTACGTTAAAAGTGACGGTACTGGAACGTGTCATTTTTGGCATACTCATTCTACGAGAGTGTTCATTAAATCTAGTTTTTGACCCCGATGGACTGCATTTTACAGTTGGTAGCACGTCATATTAACACGTATATTAAATCCGTAGACGTTTAATTAAATCTGACATGTTACATGTAACTACTCAGTACTGAAAAGCGTCTAGCGTTTACAGATGAAGAGACGATACACACAATGCATAATTCGAACAGCACCTGCACCTCTTAGCATCGCAGTTATAACAGCTCGGATACTTTCCACTTCTTTTGAATGGATTGGTATATTTTCGAAGGATGGGCGATTTTAAATGGGATAGTCTAATTCTAATATTATTCTTAAACATATTCGCATTGCCTGCCCCACTGAAATTAAAGGAAGCGACAGTAAACAAACTGGCCATTACCGAAGGCAACGTAGTTCTAAAGTTATTAATGGAATGGGGAATCTGTACAGAAGAAGCGGAATGTAACCTTAGGAAAGATATTGTAAGTTTAAAATTATTATACTCATGCGTTTGTAATGTGACGATACCGCCAAAAGAAAAGCGATATTCATTCCGGTCATTGAATTAAACAGCATTCGAACAGAATCCTTCAAATAGAGGGAAGGTAAAACAAAGGCCCACAAAACAGATAGTCCACACCTATCAGACAAGAAATAGTTATACAACGGGATACGAATATTGATTAACTTATAACCTTCAATACAGTGTTCAAAAGAATGTCAAATAAATGAACGGTGAAAAGCAGTTGCAAATGCAAACCCGAGGATTGGAAAAAATAAGCGCATTGAATGAAAGGGGGGCCTTTTATTGCCGTGAGTTGGCACAAACAAAACAGACCTGATGTGCAAAATAGAAGTAAAGGCAACGATCAGAAATCGATTCAACTACCCAACACCTCCTGTCAGAGACACCAAAGGTAAAGAAATACGATCACGAAATAATGAAACCCTTATTTAAAAAGCCAAAAGGAAAATTACTTGCACACAAAAATATATAAGCAGTACATGCATTCAAAAACGAACTATAACAAAAATAAATCGCGACAGAAGAACCGTCTTGGAACCGTCAATAAAATGTGCGTGATAGCTCAGCGGTTAGTGCACTTTCCTCTGATGCTAGAGGTGCGCGGTTCGATCCCCGGCAGCGGCGATAAAATTTTGGTGTCCGAACACGCTCCATTAGCATCATGTGCATGGATGAATCTCATCAAGTGCACCGTCTTTCGGATGGGGACGTAAACTGGATGCCTCATGTAAAGGAAGAGTCATCCCCTGTGCAGGTTAAAGACCCCCTTACGTAATTAGATGGTTACTGTGTAGGCATCGTTCTGCAAACCTGGAGTGTATATAATGTACACCGTCTGTGTCCCATTCTGGGGTTTAGGCGAAATGGAAGAAAGATGTCGATTTCACATTACCACAATCCTCGCCCTTGGGTTTGTCGCGTCTTATACAAATACTTTGTTCAGTCTGCATGAAGGCTTTCTAACTCATCAGTGCTACATCTCCGAGAACATAAAAACAAACGACTACAGAGATGAAACAACGATGAGGACTCGACAGCATGAAATAACTAAAATGCAAGAGAAAAAGAAAGCCAAAATTTAGACTCCGATGGGCGGGTCCAGAGACAGAGCATCAGTTACCAATCAAAATAACTTAAAAATTAAGCAAGCCTTTACGCTGGAGCTGTCACAGAATATGAGGCATAACCTGTCGTATAATATTTATATTGTACCCGATCATTTTATATCGATGAATGATTTTACAAAATAAGGTTCTGAAATCATTGCAAGCATTTTTTTCTGAATTTATATAACCATAAATGTCGGGTTCTAATAAGCCTTAGTGCAGAAGAGATTAAAGCCCAACATTAAATTTTGAAACTAAATGAGAATGGCGTCTATAAAACTTAGAAAAGACTTTTCGTAATTTATGATACCGGCAACACTAATTAAGACATGAAGTTGAGCAGTTTACAAATTATTAAGAGTGTTGAAGTCAGTTTCATGTCTAGACACTCTAACAAATCGTATTAATTTCGCAATGTAAATACCGTAGGATGCTGCAAGAGGAACATCAACATCCAGGAAAGGAAAATATACAATCTCAAAATCGAAATCATTACGTTTATCATTTACGGGCCTCCATGGCCTAGTGGATAAGATCGCTGACTCTTAATCATTAGGTCTCTCACCGATGTGGTTCGAACCTGGCTCGGGTTACATGTGAGACGCCAAGTTCTGAATCGGAAGGCCATGTGTTTTTTCTCCGGGCACTCTGCTTTTCGCCCACCTCTTATTCACGATCGGCTCGATATAAGTGAAATAACCTTGAAAGGTCATAAAACCAAAACGCCCAAAATAAAAGACGTTTATCATGCCACTAGGGGTACGCATTTCGTACCAATCGGAATACTCACAATTTTTCTAAATAACTTAGTACCAGAAACGTGAGAAGTTCACACACTTTCATCGCCCCCGCCCATAGGGGCTTGAAGAAATATATGGGCTGCATGATGCTTCCACGCAGAGCTGATTCCGGCCCGCACACTAGTACTGGTAAACAGCTTAGAGGATCTAAGCCTGTCCAGGAACCGCGGTGCGAGGCAGACCGTCCATGCTAATAAACCCTATTGGTTTCATTGGGCGACAGGGCTTGAGATGTCATTTCATCTCAAAGTCGGGTAAAAGTCCCACAAAATTGGAAGCAACGTCTCCAAAATGACCTTTACAGTGTTGACGGGGACGTTAAACCTCAAATCAAACAAATCACACACTTTCTGACATGACCATAATGTGTAATTTTTATGCTCTAAAGCATTTCTGACATCACAAGCAAGATAGAGGGCATGTCTATTCAATTAAATAATTCAGTTTTTCCATCCCTGATTGAAACACATGCATTAAGTTTCAAAATGCATGTGAATTAAAAAAAAATAATAATAATTATCATCCAGCATACTGACATACCAAACAGTTACTAGCGTGAGAATAGTGAAAAATTCGCCAATTTTGGTGGAGGTTGAATTTCAATAGTCAAACTTCATGGTAACACCGAATGTAGTTACGTCATATAATGAATTTTGGTGTCTTCGAGAAGTGATAAATATTTCAACTGAGGACATAAATCACAGTTCAGTTGTAAGCGCAAGCTACTCAGGTAAAAGTCCAACAAAATCGGAAGCATCATCTCCAAAATGACCTAATAGTGTTGACCGGGACGCAAAACATCAACACTAACAAAATAAATATTCTTTTTACCAGGATTAAAATTCTGCCTAAATATATGGTGTGCAACCTTATCGTAGGGACTTTCCAGTAACGTCACAAAATAGAACGATACAATTAACCCACAGCTGCAACCAGAGACACGAAAGGAAAAGAAAAACAAACATGAAACAACTAGACCCTAATGGAAACATCAACGGATCTAGCGGAAAGCCAAAAGACAGTTCCTTTCCCATAAAATGGCCACGTGGCTATCCAAAAGAAAAAAAAAACAAGCGATAAACACTCTCAAAGACAAACCATAACAAAAATAAACCGCGACAGAAGACCCGCCTAAGAACGATCCACTGGATGTGGGAGTGGGGTAGGTGCTTAAATCGATTTTACGCGGCGGTGCCTTTGCTAACGATTTAGAAAAATAATTTGTTCAGTCCACATGAAGGCCTCCCAACCCATCAGTGCAACATCTCCGAGAACACAAAAAATCAAACAACCACAGAGAGGACTCGACACTAAGAAACCACTGAAATGTTTGGGCAAAAGAAAACCAACAGTTAGACTCCGATGGGCGATAATAATTAGGGGTATCACCAATCCAATCTAAATGGCTTCCAATCGAAATTGGACAGTTTTATAGGCTCGAGCTTCAGCCATCCCCTATAAAATTGACGCGGCGAACCGATTATATTTAATTATTAAAGACACTAAGCATGTATTTAGTTTATACCGCAATCCAAAAAAAAATCATACGATTTTGCAATAATTTAGAACAAAAACGACTTCAGTCTGTGAGGCTTGTTAAACGAAATCGTGCGCCTTGGCGCGCACACGTGCTCTAACGTGACGTCAAAGGATTGCAATGTTTATGACGTCACCGCGCCACATAGACGTCTGTGGGCTTTACTTATCCGAAAATCTGCAAATAAATAGCCTTTTCAAAATTTTATAGACGTCATTCTGATTTAATTTCAAAATTCAATATTGGACTTAAATCTCTTCTGCAACAAGGTCTATATAACTTCCCTCTTTAATTGCACGCCAGTGAGTCAGGCCTCAGATTCTATGGCGGTTCCAGTGTAAAGGCTTACTGAGAATTAGAGAGATCTAATTCAATGTAATGTTAGTTGGTGCCTGATACTATGTCTCTTGTTGGGCCCATCGGAGTCTAACTGTTGGTCATTTCAGTGGTTTCTTTCTGTCGAGTCCTCACCGTTGTTTCATCTCTGTGGTTGTTTGATTTATGATTTATTGTGTTAACGGAGATGTTGAACTGATGAGTTAGGAGGCCTTGATGCTGACTGAACAAATTATTTGTATAAATCACGACGGAAGTAAGGGGGAGGATTGTGGACACGTAAAATCGATTTCACCCCCCCCCCCCCCCCCCATGGAATTCGTTTCACTGACCGTTCAAAATGAGTTCTTCTGTCGCGGTTTAATTTTGTTATGGTTTGTCTTTGAGTGTGTGTATCGATTATACTTTTTTTTTTTGTTTTGGATAGGCCATTCTGTACGAAAGTGACTGTCCTTTTGGCTTTCCGCTATTGATGTTTCCATTAGAGTCTAGTTAATTCATGTTTGTGTTTCTTTCCCTTTGGTGTCTGATAGGAGCTGTGGGTGGACTGTATCGATTCCTGATCATTGCCTTCGCTTCTGTTGTTAAATGATGTACATCTGTCAAAAAAAAGTATATCTTCTGCATCAGATCATCCAAAAAATCAATTGGCTTTTTTGTGGGAAAGTAACTGTCCTTTGTGTTTCCGCTATTGGTGTTCCGTTAGTGTCTGGTTGTTTCGTTTTTGTGCTTCTTTCCCTTAGGTGTCTCTGATGGGAGCTGTGGGTAATTGTATCGATTCCTGATCATTGCCATCACTTCTATTTTGCGTAGTTTTACAACCGATTACTAGCCCCTTTTACATATGAACCGTAAGAACACGATCTTTGATTTTACTTGGTGTATTAAGGCTTTCATTTTGTTTTTGTTGTTTTGTTTTTACGAATAGATTTTCTACATTCATCGCAGTTCGTCTATTCCTGTTTCGTAATTCAGATTTTACAGTATTTCCATAGGTTACTTTAACTGACCTTTAATTATTTGATAGGCGTCCTTCATGCGGACTGAACAAATTATTTGTCTAAGTTGCGACGGATGTATGGGCGAGGATTGTGGCCACGTAAAATCGATTTAAGCTCCCCAGTGGAATTCGTTTCACTGACTGTTTCAAGGCGGTTCCTCTGCCGCGGATAAATTTTTTGTTATAGTTTGTCTTTGAGTGTTTGTATCGCTTATATTATTATGTTTTGGATAGCCAATTGGCCATTGTGTGGGAAAGTAACTGCCCTTTTGGCTTTCCGCTATTTATGTTACCATTAGGGTTTGTTGTTTCATGTTTGTGTTTCTTTCCCTTTGGTGTCTCTAATGGGAGCTGTGGGTTAATTGTATCGATTCCTGATCATTGCCTTCACTTCTATTTTGGACCGGCCCCGATAGCTCAGTTGGTAGAGTGTCCGCTTCTGGAACGGGAGGTCACGGGTTCGATCCCGGGCCGCGACATACCAAAGTCGTTAAGAATGGTATTAGCTGCTCCTCGCTTGGCACTCAGATTTATTGGGTAGAGCTAGGACTGGTCTACCCAGTCTCAGGATAATATGACTGGGTGTGGTATCATATAATGTGTCTGGGACATGATACTTCAAGGACGGCAGCACTATAAAAGTGAGCATTGAGCTCCCTGTCGCAACCAGACATCGTCGTGATATGACTGAGAATTGTTGAAAGCGACGTTAAACCCGAATTCACACACACACACACACACACACACACACACACACACACACACACACACACACACACACACACACACACACACACCACTTCTATTTTTTGAAATTATAATCGAGATTAAAACGCAACCGCAGGAGCAGTGCGCAATTATTCTCTCTCTCTCTCTCTCTCTCTCTCTCTCTCTCTCTCTCTCTCTCTCTCTCTCTCTCTCTCTCTCTCTCTCTCTCTCTCTCCAATGTATACGCCTGAACGGGACAGCTAATGGGTAGGTAATCTGATCGTCTCGTTATGACCTTAATAGTGTTGAGACGATCGTTAAACTTCAAACAGACAAAGAACAATACCTATAAATGTTTGTGATTATGTTCGTTTTATCGTATAATCATTGTTTTAAGCGTTATCTATTCATATTTATAATTATCAGGATTTAAAACTAAACGTCTTCCTGGTTTCGAATTACACCTGTCAATATGTCTATTATTTGTAAGAAAGACTGGCAAGTATTTTTGTGATAATGCCAAACAGAATTTTCCGCCATTTTTCTTTGGAAATAAAGACGGAAAATGTGGATTTTGTTCTTCACTGCAATTTTGTGCGTTTTATTTTCTGTTTCTAAAGGTAAAGAATTCAGTTTGTTGGAGAAATGTCAATATAAAATTCAAATGTTTTTAATATCTTTAAAATAGCAAACCTATGTTTTCCAGGTTCATCACATTTTAATATTATTTGGGCCGCGTCAAGCGATTTTGGTACTTATAGCCTATGCGAGCAGCGAAGGTTCAGGCGAGTCTGCGCATCCGCGCAGTCTCGCCAGAACCTTCGCTGCTCGCTCATACAAGCAGTGAATCAAGAGGAACTTTCAGACAGAAAGTCATATCCCTGGCCCCTCTGAATGGCTGGGCATGCGCAGTTAAAATTTGTCATGACGGAATGCTCGAAGACACAAATTCGCTTGGCGGGGCTCATTTGTCATTTACTTTGTATTTGCAAATCCATTTATTTGATAATAATCGTTTAAGCACCAACGTTAAACTGGCATTATAGTTGACCACGATCGATGTTTCTAAGCCATCGTTTGGACAAACATACAAATATAATGTATGTCCTAATTGGGGTGCACGATGCTTCTACGCAGAGCTGAAACCGAAAGCACACGGGTACTGGATAACCACTTAGAAGGTGTAAACCTGACCAGGCAAAGTCCCTGCATATAAACCCTGTCGGTTTGTTTAGGCTTGAGATGTAATTTTGTCTCAATGTCGGTTAAAAAGCTCTAAAAGTCCCTCAAAATTGGAAGCAACGTCTTTTTCTGAATTTATATACCAAGTCACCATAAAATTCGGGTTTCGACAAACCTTGTGACAGAAGAGATTCAAGTCTGACATTGAATTTTGAGACCAAATCGGAATGACGTCTATACAATTTTGAAAAGGCTTTGCGTAGTTTATGAAACTGATAGCCCCGACCAAGAAACCGAGCTGTCAACAATCCATTACGCGCGCTGAAGTCAGTTACATGACTAGACACTGGCAAACCGAACCAAATGCGAAACACAAAAGCCACAGGACGCCGCACGAGGAACATCACCATTCAAGAAAGGTAAACTTATAATCTCACAATCAAAATCATCGCGTTTACCATACATTTTGCAAGAAACAAACCCACCCGCAATAGAAAAATGCAATCCAAAAACGGGGCCTCGGTATCGGAAGAATTTGCTTTCTTTGGGGTAAACTTGAAGTAGGCACAATAGAATCACAAACCCACCCACAATAGATGGATGTAAATCCAAAAACGGGGCAGCGGTATCAGAAGAATTTGCTTAATTTAACTGAAGTTCTTTTTTGGGGGGGTGAGGGGTGGGGGTGGGGGTAAACTTGACCGATCAAACCATCGCAATAGGCATTGTCAATTTTTAATATATCATCCAAATATCAAGAAGTCGAGTTAAAGGCCCGAATGATTTCAGACTGGTTCTCAAAGGAAAGGAACATCATGAAGTCTCTCTCACAGCAAAACAAGAACAGACAAGCCACAAGAGGTGCGCAATTTGTACCCATCGGAATTCTCACAACTTGTCAAAATTCCTTAGTACCAAATCTTATGTAAATATTGTCAAGTAGAAAGGTGAGAGCTTCACACACTTCCTGATATGGCCATAAAGTAATTTTACTGACCGTTCCAAGTCAGTGCTTTTGCTGTGGTTCCTTCATGTTTTGCGTTGGTGGTTCTGATTCTTTCCCTAATTATATATGTTACGTTGATGATTCTGATTCTTTCTTCTTTTAAGTTACGTTTGTCCTTCCTTTTTAATGTTTGTCATGTTGGTGATTCTGATTATCCCCCCCCCACCCCCATTATGTATATTGCCCCTATTTAGTAAGGTTTGGATAATCTGAGTCCCAACCTGTTTCGGAAGGAGCTGTTGATGCGGTATATCTATTGTCCGTTTTGTTTACCGTCGTCACTCCATGTTTATACCTTTTTCCCTAGTGATATGTATTGTGGAAAGAATTTAGGATCTGATTGTATCAGTTCCTAATCGTTTCTTTTTTTATTTTCTAGAGTTGTTATTAATACGCCTGGACAAAGTCCAGGAAGAGCTATTAGACCTCCCTGGGCGTCGGTGTCGGCATTGGCGTTAGCGTTGGCGTCCACATTTACGTCTTACGATAACTCACCCGTGCGACATAGTGCATTTTTCACATTTCCAAAATGGCTACTAATCTGATGAAAATCCTTAATATTTTTCTTATAAATGCTACAAACATAGGTTGTGGGTGCTCGTTAGAACCGCCTCAATGAGGCGGTTCTAACGAGTACCCACAACCTATTTCTTCGAACAGAAATAAGAAAAATAATGTTTACCCCCTTAAACCCCAGTTTTCTCTATATAAAGTGGGGTTTAGGGGGGTCTTTAATTCACGGACTTGTTCACGTGATGGTCTGTAAAGTCTTTTAAGAGCTCATAATTTTTATACCGCATGATGGATTTGCTTCATATTTGGTACGATATGGTGGATTTAGTTCATATTTAATAGATTTTGTTTGTCTGTTTGATTTGAGGTTTAACGTCCCCGTCAACACTGTAAAGGTCATTTTGGAGACGTTGCTTCCAATTTGTGGGACTTTTACCCGACATTGAGATGAAATGACATCTCAAGCCCAGTCGCCCAATGAAACCAATAGAGTCTATAAGCATGGACTCGCACCGCTTTGCCTGGGCAGGCTTAGATCCTCTAAGCGGTTCGTGTATTCGTATTCGTGTGCGGGTTGGTTTCAGCTCTGCGTGGAAGCATCATGCAGCCCATATATTTCTTCAAGCTCCGATGGGCAGGGGCCGAACATATTTGATAGATGATAGAATTAGGCCCTACATTGTATTCAGCACTAACCCTGCCAATACACATGTCCAAAATGTTAAGGACACGGAAATTTAATGTTAAAGTTTTTAAGTGCTCATATTTTCCAAACAATATATATATGATATGATATAACATGATATGATGATAGTTACAGGGCCAATATTTGATATGATGATAGTTAAAGGGCCAAAATTTTATCCGGTAATACTTGCCCGTGCCTATGACATTAAGGTCAAGGTAACTGACTTAGAAAAATGTTTGTTAAAGTCTTTTAAGGGCTAATATTTTCCAAACCAAATGATAGATTTGGTTCATTTCCGAACTGGTGAAATACTTAAATCAAACGCGTCCTTCAGCAATACAACCGTCAACGCCCCTTGCATCAAGGAAAAGGTCATAGACCAGTTTTGGTCCATATTTGATATGATAGTAGCATTAGGCCTGAAGTTTAATTCAGCCATTTAGCAATATCATTATCCATACCCATATCCATACCCATGTCCTCAATGTCAATATCACAGACTTAGAGACTTCATGTTAAAGGTTTAAGAGATCATATTTTCCAAACCATATACTGGATGTTGTTCAAATTTGATATGATTATATAACAAGGTCCAATGGTGTATTCAGCAATACACCAACCCAAAATGCCCATGACCTCAAGGTCCAGGCCCCGAGGTTATACTTTTTTTTTCATGCTCAACTCAGCTGAGCATGAAACTTGTGATACTTATAAAAATTAAAATACTAAGAAGTTGAGCAACTTTTCTTCTCAGATAGCAGAGAATGTTATTTGTCCTGCTTACAAATTTTAAAATGCCAACAATCGTTAAAATTTGTGACAGGACAAATTTCATGCTCAAGTGAGTTGAGCATGAAAAAAGTATTATAACCTCAGGGCCAGGTCACAGACCTAGTATTTCGTGTTAATCAAAGATGTTTCTGGTAAAGTTTTAGACCTCATAATTTCAAAACCAAATGACAGATTTGGTTCGGAATTAGCACGATCATAGATGAAGGTCCAAGGGTTTATTTTGCGACATTACCACCTATGCCTATGACATCAAGGCGAACTATGCTGTCTGATGACAGCCTCTTGTTTAGCCCATTGTTTAGCGTCCAATATGAAACAAACGACATAGGGTTCTTGAAATGTCCTACCGACACAGTTTATTTGGTAGCAGCACTGTCTTCATATTGTTTTCCATTACCCCTACTACATTCAGTAAATATAGGACAAAGTCTAGCTGGATTTTTTGTCGACTGGGGTCTGTGTACCGGCAATCGATCCATCGGTGATGTGATGTGATTTTTTTTTTTTTTTTTATTTTTTTTTTTTGCGTTCACGATTTTATGACCCGCCACAAAAGGTGTCGGGATATTATGTCAAAATAGAAGTAGAGGCATTGATCAGGAATCGATACATTTAACCCACAGCACTCATCAGATACACCAAAGGGAAAGAAACACAAACTTGAAGCAACATACCCCAACGGAAACACCAACAGCGGAAAGCCAAAAGGACAGTTACTTTCCCAAAAAACGGCCAATAGGATATCCAAAATAAAACAACACAAGCGACACAAACACCCAAAGACAAACCATAACATAAATAAACTGCGACAGAAGAACCGCCTTGGAACGGTCAGCGGATACGAATTCCACTGTGGGTGCTTAAATCGATTTTACGTGGACACAATCCTCGCCCTTACTTCCGCCGCGATTAAGACAAATACTTTGTTCAGTCTGCATGAAGGCCTCCTAACTTCGAATTTTAGTCTCTGTCCGTCCATCCGTCCGTTCGTCAGCGCTATAATATTCAATAAACGGTACATAATCTTTTCTCTGATGCCGTTTGAGATATTTATACGAACTTCACAGACATATGAAGCATCATAAAACAAAGTGAAAAACACATGAACCATAACTCTACGTACTTCTTGAGTAACGGCCCTTTGAACATAGTAAATATTGAAACATTACGAAAACATGCCTATACACATACTTTGTAACTTATACCGCCGAAAAAATAAATGAAAATTTGGAGATGAACAATTGTGATTTTTTTTCTTGTTTCTGCTCAAAATATAGAATGTGGGTACATGTGAGAACCGCCTGATCGAGGCGGTTCTAACGAATACTCTCAATCTATATTTTATAGCGGAAATAAGGATACTGATGTTTACCCCTGTAAACCCCAGCTTTACTGTACTCAGTCAAAAAAGTAACTATACCAACTTCCGGTAAATTCTAGTAGCTATCCGGTAGCCATTTAGCTTGAGTTGGCTGTAAACATGCGAATCGGACGTTAAGCTACAAAATGCATAAATTTGCATTTGCCCATACTATTCTGCTAAAGAGTTGTCTTCCAATATGTGCCCAGCAAGGTTTTGCAAGGGATTTGGCATTGCATATGCGCAGATGATCATTTTGTGTCTGAGATGAAAGATCATGTCAACTGAACATAGAAACTCACTTTACCTTTGCAATATCTCATGATTTTGCACCACAAGTAAGACTTTAATTTGTGAAATTCTCAGATTATCTCCCTTTCAATTTAAAATATAGCAATTTTCAAACTGTTGTTATTTCTATATACCTGTCATTCAGTTTTTCCAATTTATTTAAAAAGCGCTTTGTTACCACCATTTCTGTTGACCATGGTGATAAATAATGTAGAAAATTAATGTAGCATTACCAATTGCGATTTTCTAAGGAGTTTCAATTGAACGCAGCATTTGCACACACCTTCAAAGAATCGGAGGCATATACGTACGTGATCGTCTGTTTCTCTTAACAAATGGAACTAAAGGTCCAAATCTTTTGTGAATATACACAAAAAGTTACATGTATCAAATTCTTGTGCTAGGTGTATTTTTTATAGTGTAAAATCTTGGCGTTATTCTGACTTATTGATTAATCTTGATATTAATTTTTTATTTTTAGGTGTATTTAGGTGTATCTAGGTGTATTTTTTATAGTGTAAAATCTTGGCGTTATTCTGACTTATTGATAAATCTTGACTTATTCTGCGAAATTGTCACAGTGGCCCCTTGGATGTTTAAAACAATAGCACTGGCTGGCGGGCTTACATAAACAAAAACAGTTTGGGCTTTCGCATGGAAAAATGCGCCCTCTAACAAAAACAAAACACATTTTGTGTATTTTTCATTTGTAGTAAATATGGTAATGGAGGAAATTTTATGTATAGGAACTTTTTTGACAGAGTATATATAGTGGGTCAGAATTATATAGGCATGATTTCCTGATGATAATCATTTCTACCATGTACCCGTGTATGCTCTGTTATTTGGAAACCATGTCAGATATTTTGATGAAACTTGACAAACATGTAAGCATGTAAGAATCAGAAGCTGAGGTGCAGAACCAAAGAACCATAACTCTGGTTAATCTTATTCTGGAATTACTGCCTTTATAGCATTAAAAACGGTAATATATTTGTGTCCGCTCTGTAACTTGAAAACTGTTTGAGATATTTTCCTGAAACTTTATGAAAATATATGTCTCCATAATATGATGTGCAGAAAACAAAAATCATGCATCTGAAATACAAACTTTTGGAGTTACCTCCCTTCGAACATTGTAAATAGTGATCCTTTTTGTATACTTGTGCACATTCTATAACTTGAAGAACAGTTTCAGAGATTTTCAAGAAGCAAAAGTCTGGCTTTCAGAAGTGTAACTAAATTTTGGGAGTCATGACTCTTTGATCATTGAAAAAACATGGTTTTGTGATATACATGTACTGGTATCTACTGTAAATAGAAAACTGTTCTGAGATATTTTCAGTACACTTACATGTTACTAGAATTAAAAAAGCATAAAATCTGCAGACAATGACAACTGTAATTCTGCTTTACTTACATCTAAAGTTATTGCCCTTTAAACATTGAAAAATATCATCTCAGTTACTTTATTTGGAGAAATATAGGTGCCATTCCCTTTGAATTAATTTTTGACGGTCTTATGACACTTGCTTGTTGTAAGTGCAGTGACGGGACATGGTGCAGTGTTTGCAGCGTTTTTATTTTATCATGCTCTGGCCCAGGTATTGTTTTATCATAAGTATTTGTATTTTTAGCATAATTACTCGCGTATTGTTTTCAATAATGTCATGCTTTATGATTTTCGAAACAAAATCAATAATATCCTAAAACACGATTGTTTTAATCTGTTTTGGCGTGGCCATCATTACGCAAACACTCCTATACAAAAACACTGTAAATTTTGCCGCCGTAAAAATGAAAAAAATTAGATGAAAATTGTGATATTTTTCTAAGTTTAGCTTAAAATAGAGATTGTGGGTAGATGTTAGAACCGCCTCGTCGAGGCGGTTCTCACGAGTACCCACAATCTATATTTTAGAGCAGAAATAAAAAAAAAGGTTTACCCCTGTAAACCCCAGTTTTACTATATAAAAGTGGGGTTCAAGGGGGTCAAAACTATATAGGCGTGTTTGCGTGAGGATAACCCACTTATGCCTGACGACCCCTGAGTGGGACACTTGCAAACAACGAATACCTAGTTCAGACACCACAGAATGCGATCGTCACTGCCTGCTTAGTGTAAGTCTTAAAACAAATAAAATTAACCGGGAACACTTTATACTGCAACTGAATCTGTTCAAACATTCTTTGGTCATTAAGCGGAATGGATACACAATCAGGGCAAGCAAATCCTGCAAAAGTATGTTGTCTTCCATGTCAATAGGGATTAACTTCTGAGAAGCAAATCCTTTCCTTTAAGAGTAGACCTCTTTTTCAATGGGACAGGGCTTATAGAAAAGCGAATAGGAAGTCCCGAAGGTTTTCTCCCTTTGAAAAATGGCGAAACAGTCTGCCAGCCTTTCCCATTCCCCTTAAAGGGTTAAACTGTGTGTTATATGGATATCACAGATTTTTTTCTATCTTCAGTGAACAGGAAATCCCTAAAGTCGTCTCCCTTTAAGAAATGGTGTAGACATATGCCAGGTGTATCCGTTCTCCTTAGTACAAGAATATTCAGATTAAACTAAAAAACAATCTAGGTCCAAGCTCAGTGTCATTGTTTTCCAACCTACACCCATGCAGAGACAATCGATCCATCAGTTGCCTCAATGCTTTGATATAATTTCTGATCTGAAGCACACGTTGTTGATGTACTGAACACCATAGCTATGTAAGGATTTTCACCTGAAAAATCCCGTTCATAGAGACTTGAAAGGTAGCGCCATATTGCCATTACAAAAACGCGCCTATACAAATACATTGTGACCCATATCGCCGAAAAAATTAAACTTTTAAGATGAAAAAAAAACTGTGATATGTTTCTTATTTCTGCTCCAAATAGGCGGTTCTAACGAGTACCTACAATCTATATTTTAGAGCAAAAATAAGAAAAATAGGGTTCACCCCTGCAAACCCCAGTTTTACTATATAAAAGTGGGGTTCGAGGGTGTCAAAATCATATAGGTGTGTTTTCGTGATGACAGGGTTGTTGTCCTATCCCATACAGATATTATCCATTTAGATGCCAATCACTACAATATTGTCGCCGTCTGTTGGTTACTTTAAAAGTTATTTTTGCAAACAGTGTGGCGACCCCCGCCCATCAGGGCTTGAAGAAATAAATGGACAGCATGATGCTTCCACGCAGAGCTGAATCAGACCACACACGAGTACTGGTAAACCGCTTAGAGGATCTAAACCTGCCAAGTCAATGCGGTGCGAGACTGACCATCCATGCATATAAACCCTATTGGTTTCATTGGGCGACAGGACTTGAGATGTCATTTCATCTCAATGTCGGGTACAAGTCACACAAAATTGGAAGTAACGTCTCAAAAATGACCTATATATTGTTAAACATCAAATCAAACAAACAAACAGTGTTGACCCAGATCTGGCTGCTCCAATAGAAGCATTCTGATCAAGATCCACACTAATTGCAAATATGCAAAAAATATTTTAAAAAAGTTTGCAAGAATAGCAGCAGACGACTAAGAGACGTAACGTCTGTTGAAGAAGTCACACTGTCACGTATTGAGGACTAGGCTTAAGGAGAATGAGTACACCTTCAGGGGGGGGGGCAACTCCTGCAAAAGTATTTTTGTCTCCCATATCATTAGGTGACCCCCTTTTCTGTGGGGCAGAGCTTATTGAAAACAGAACAGGAAGTCCCGAAAGTTGTCTCCCTTTTAAAAATGGCGGAAAAATCTGCCATGTGTTCCCATTCCCCTTAAGTACGTTTTTAAACGCAGAAAAACGGCAATAAACGCACAGTCGTGTAGGCTTATTCTGCGCATCTGCCAATTCTGCACATTGTGATTATTTCAAAATTAAATGAACCAGATTAAATGTTTTCAGTTTCCTTTGATAGGTATCTAACAAAGCTTCATAGCTTCATCGCGCTGTTAACTGGGCGAATGATATCTATTATCTTTGTTTTTACCTGAATCAGGCTTAATGAGCGCCACAGGCCCATACTTAATTTTGAAAAACAAAAACAAAAAAAAAAAAAAACCTTACAGTCAGCTATTTATTTTCAACCAACTGGACCATCAGATTTTAAGCAACACATGACCAAACAAGTATAACAACAAAACACCTTCTATTGTCTCAAGTATTGAATCTTGACTGGAAGTTATTTTTCTGGTGCGCGGAATTAGCAGACAAAATTGATGGCGTCTTAACATGGGGTGTGTCTTTTTAAAGACTGACCACAACATAATTGTACCAGAGAAGATAGTAGTTGCTATTGTCTTTTATTAACAAGCTAAGACAATTGAATAGCATACTGCTGCAAAACAGGCTTTGGATCCCTGGAATGGATGAAACAAAAGCTCAAAGTCTTAAGTGCGCAGAATTAGCCTAAAGCACTGTAGTAAAACGTAGTGAAAACGCAATACATTCGGCTATATAGAGTTACATACATGTAGACCGCAGACTCACTGTCACGTATTGATGGGTTGGGTTTTACTGTGTATTTTAAAGCCTAGCAGAACGGCATTTATCGTATTTAAACGTAGTCCAAACGTAGTAAATACGGCTATATATGGCTACATACGTGACCTAGCTGCACTGCTTACAAATTTTCAAAACGCCATACTTTTTAACATGGAATGTTTTTAATCTACCGATTATAAACTCTTCCTAGAAGCCTCCGTGGTCGAGTGGTTACGCTACTCGCCTTGTAAACCAGGGGTCGCAGGTTCGATCCCGGGCTTCTCCAGACTTTCAAATGAGTCTTTAAACCGAGGTCCCGTCTCCGTATGACCTTAGCTGTTGGTAGGACGTAAAACTGAAACACTCACTCACTTATAAACTCTTCCAAACGAACTATCATATCCCAATGAGCACTCATGTGGACTCTGTATCTAAAATATTAGGAATATTACGAAGTGGAGGGTGTGTGGCATGAACCCAACAGAGCCCTGGTTGGTATCACTGGATACACCATATCATAGGGATGGGATCTGAATGGTGGCCCTTTTAGGAAATGGAGGGGTGAGGAACAGCCCCTATGTACCCTAACAGTTGGTGTGACTGAATGTGTCTAATCATAAGGAAGAAGAATATACATGATTATGGCGTGGGTATATGAATGCCTTCTATAATATATGGCATATTATTAAGTGGAAGGGCGGGGCATGGCCGCAGCACATTGACCCAGCACAAAGAAACCCACAAGTTGATGTGACTGAATGAGTTTTACCAGACGGAATAAGAAAATATATGGTTTAGGGGTGGGGATCTTAACGGTTTCTGATATATATGGCTTTTTATGAAGTGGAGGGGTGGGGCATGACCAGGACATGACCCGGGGCACTCGGGGCCCCGATGTTCGTGTCACTGAATGCGTCTTATTATAAGACCCATAATTATATATGGTTTAGGGATGGGGCTCTGAACAGTGTCTCAGATATTTAGCCTTCTGTGAAGTGGAGGGGTGTGACATGGCCCCGTCACATCCCGGGAGACCCCTAGATTGGTTTCACAATTAACTTGTCTTGTCATAAGGAGCAAGAATATATATGGTTTATGGGTGGGCATCTGAACGGTTCTGGGATATTGGGCCGTTTACGTATTGGAGGGGGTGGGGCATGGCCTGGGGCACACCTAGGTGTCCACCAGGTTGGTGTCAATGAAAGTATCTTAATACGAGGAACACGAATACATATGGTTTTGGGTGGGAATCTGAATGGTTTCTAAGATACATGGCCTTTTATGAAATGCAGGGGGTGGGGTATGGCCCCGGCACACCTGGGGTGCCCCCAGGTTGGCATAAAAGCAGATGGCTGAAAGAAGTTTAATCAAGGAATATTTCTATAAACATTTTGTCAAAATATCTGCAAAGGCTTGGCAGTAAATGACATTTTTCAATTTTACCCTTATATGTCTATTGAAACTCTAAGTTGCCTTAGCAACCAAACTGTGAATCTGATTTTCACACACACACACACACACACACACACACACACACACACACACACACACACACACACACACACACACACACACACACACACACACACACACACACACACACACACACACACAAACACACACATGGCCGATTGGTTTCCGAGATGCCGTTTGAAAGTGTTGACGCCAGACGGCGACATACATGTAAGACATACGACGACGATGACAACTGCCTGTCCTATAAACTCCCCGGAGCATTCGACTATGGTGAGCTAAAAACGCAATAAACCATATGCCTGGAAGTTCTCAACGTATTACATTACACATTACATACGGTTTTCCACGCCTTAATCTTGTTTTATGTTTTATTACGTTTCAGTAGGTTTTGGTAGGATTGCTAGGTATTACCCTACACAATAAACGTAGCTCAGTACAGTGGCAATTTGACTGGGGCCTTAGGCCCCAGTAACAATGTCAAGTATTGAGGCTAGGTTTTACTACGTTAATTTTGCGCCGTTTTCTAGCAATATCTATCAAAACCTAGTGACTGAAACGTAATAAAACGTACAATAACACGTAGCAAAATATATTAGGACGTAGGAAGTCGAAGATAATGGGTAAAAAATCGTATAGGACTTCAAGTTATTTTTCTTATCACGTTTTTGTATGTATTAAATGCGTTTCGTCTACGTTTTAGTACTCTTTACTACGTTTTTATGTTACGCATACGATACGTATATCGAAATGCCACGTATGTTTTAAAATTTCATAACAATCGTAGGTGGGTTTCGTATGTAGCCATATATAGCCGTATGTTATAAGTATTCACTACATTTTGCTGCGTTTATTGCCGTTCTACTACGTTTAAAAAACGTAGTAATACTTAGCCCTCAATACGATACAGTGAGACGGGTTTATGTAGCCATATATAGCCGTATATAATATGTTTTCATAACGCTTTACTACGTTTTTTATACTGCTATCAGCCATTCTAGTAACCTAATAAAGGGGGTCGGATAAATGCACGCTATAATCGCTAGTGACCTATAATACCTTCTACTAACATATAATACGTCTAGTGACCGTTTATAGACCGGACCTACTTTTCAGTCCCCTAATTTGCAAGTGTAAACAATAACATGCAACCGTTTATACAAGGGAAAAACGAAAACGCAAGTTATAATCTTTGCAATATTTATTTAAACAGATTTTCAGAAATTTCAGCTAAATTCTTTTCTTGTTTGAATGGTCCGTTGGATTAATTGCGTACTGCTACTGTGGTTGCGTCTCAACCTCGAAAATAAATTCTCAAACTCAAATAAACTATTTATTTGCATATTTTCATACAGAATGAAAAGCGCTGAGAAACTTTTTTCGAACGTCCTTGTTGTTTCCTACGTCTCTGGTGCGCGGTGACGTCACTTGACGTCACGTTAAACTATGTGAGCGCGCTATGGCGCTGAATGTCGTTTATCATGCCACACAGTCGGCTGTTTTTTGTTTTATTTTGCTTAAATTTGCTGATTATTGCAATCTCTATGACTGTTTTGAATTGCGGTATAAACTAAATACATGTATAGTGTCTAATAATAAAATAAAGCTCGCTCCTATAAAATTGTCTAAGGCTCACCGATTATATTTTATTATTAAAGACCCTAACCATGTATTTACTATGTTGTCGTTCTGCTCCGTTTAAACAACATAGCAAAACCTTGTCCTAAATAGGTGATTGTGGCGTTAGGGATGTCCGCCATCTCTAAATGTCCGACAGTATGAAAATTAACTAAGGCAAAATTTTTATCGTTAATAATCAATTGTTTGCGTAAAAAAATAAATTAACAAAAACAGCTCACCTTCGGAAATAAGCATCTTAGTAATGGATCCCAAAATGACCATCATCCCTTAATGCAAGTAACTTAGGAAATGTTTCTTTTATGACTTGTAATATGTTTATTTCCTAAGTTGATTTTTTAACATGAGTTTATCGTTGGTTTGCTTTTATACATAGAAAAACATAATATAACATAACATATATTTTTATAGAATTTTTTTTTTTTTAATTTATTTTTATTTCTGACACAAAGATAACATTATAAGCATATACAAATAAAGATGATACGGTTTGTATGGGTTCAAGTATTCTATCCAAACTAACAGCAGAAGTATTGTATCTGAAACAAGTATGTTAGCAATGAGCGAGAGCCACCACTGAACTTGACATATAGTAAAAACCTTGTTAGTGTCCCAACAACAAAAACGAATTAGCGAGCCTTAGACAACTATACCGTGATGAGCTTCAGCATGCCACTATAAGATTGTCGAGACTAAATGAAAACACTACATTACTAAAGCCACCAATCGTGCTTTTGTTTGATTTGAGGTTTAACGTCCCCGTCAACACTGTAAAGGTCATTTTGGAGACGTTGCTTCCAATTTTGTGGGACTTTTACCCGACATTGAGATGAAATGACATCTCAAGCCCTGTCGCCCAATGAAACCAAAAGGGTTTATTAGCATGGACGGTCCGCCTCGCACCGTGATTCCTGGACAGGCTTAGATCCTCTAAGCGGTTTACCAGTACTAGTGTGCGGGCCGGATTCAGCTCTGCGTGGAAGCATCATGCAGCCCATATCGTGCACTTAGCTTATACTGCAATCAAGAAATGACAATAATTCAGCAAAGGATTCCTTAAAGGACTACAGACGTTCGACATGTTATACAACAACCAGTGACATGGCGCACAGTCTTTAATGTCACGTTTTGTTACGTGTGTATTTTTATAGAAAATTAATATCGATCTCATTTATACTTGGCCAGCTGTCGACGACTGACAAATGTAAATGGAAGGGGCTGATAAGGTTTATACAGCTTGGCGGCTGGGAGGACCTTCTCTGGAAAGGAAAGACCCGGTTAATATACAGTTTGACAGCTGGAGAGGGCTTAACAGCTTAGCAGCTGGGGAGGACCGATCATGTTTATATAGCTTGACAGCTGGGGAGGACGGATCATGTTTATATAGCTTGACAGCTGGAGAGGACTGATCATGTTTATATAGCTTGACAGCTGGGGAGGACGGATCATATTTATATAGCTTGGCAGCTGGAGAGGACTGATCATGTTTATATAGCTTGACAGCTGGGGAGGACTGATCATGTTTATATAGCTTGACAGCTGGAGAGGACTGATCATGTTTATATAGCTTGACAGCTGGGGAGGACGGATTATATTTATATAGCTTGGCAGCTGGAGAGGACTGATCATGTTTATATAGCTTGACAGCTGGAGAGGACTGATCATGTTTATATAGCTTGGCATCTGGAGAGGACTGATCATGTTTATATAGCTTGACAGCTGGAGAGGACTGATCATGTTTATATAGCTTGACAGCTGGGGAGGACTGATCATGTTTATATAGCTTGACAGCTGGGGAGGACTGATCATGTTTATATAGCTTGACAGCTGGGGAGGCGGATCATATTTATATAGCTTGGCAGCTGGAGAGGACTGATCATGTTTATATAGCTTGACAGCTGGAGAGGACTGGTCATGTTTATATAGCTTGACAGCTGGGGAGGACTGATCATGTTTATATAGCTTGGCAGCTGGATAGGACTGATCATGTTTATATAGCTTGACAGCTGGGGAGGACTGATCATGTTTATATAGCTTGACAGCTGGAGAGGACTGATCATGTTTATATAGCTTGGCAGCTGGGGAGGACTGATCATATTTATATAGCTTGACAGCTGGGGAGGACTGATCATGTTTATATAGCTTGACAGCTGGAGAGGACTGATCATGTTTATATAGCTTGACAGCTGGAGAGGACTGATCATGTTTATATAGTTTGACAGCTGGGGAGGACGGATCATATTTATATAGCTTGACAGCTGGAGAGGACTGATCATGTTATATAGCTTGACAGCTGGGGAGGACTGATCATGTTTATATAGCTTGACAGCTGGAGAGGACTGATCATGTTTATATAGCTTGACAGCTGGGGAGGACGGATCATATTTATATAGCTTGACAGCTGCAGAGGACTTATCATGTTTATATAGCTTGACAGCTTGGGAGGACTGATCATGTTTATATAGCTTGACAGCTGGGGAGGACGGATCATATTTATATAGCTTGGCAGCTGGAGAGGACTGATCATGTTTATATAGCTTGACAGCTGGAGAGGACTGATCATGTTTATATAGCTTGGCATCTGGAGAGGACTGATCATGTTTATATAGCTTGACAGCTGGAGAGGACTGATCATGTTTATATAGCTTGACAGCTGGGGAGGACTGATCATGTTTATATAGCTTGACAGCTGGGGAGGACTGATCATGTTTATATAGCTTGACAGCTGGGGAGGACGGATCATATTTATATAGCTTGGCAGCTGGAGAGGACTGATCATGTTTATATAGCTTGACAGCTGGAGAGGACTGATCATGTTTATATAGCTTGACAGCTGGGGAGGACTGATCATGTTTATATAGCTTGGCAGCTGGAGAGGACTGATCATGTTTATATAGCTTGACAGCTGGGGAGGACTGATCATGTTTATATAGCTTGACAGCTGGAGAGGACTGATCATGTTTATATAGCTTGGCAGCTGAGGAGGACTGATCATATTTATATAGCTTGACAGCTGGGGAGGACTGATCATGTTTATATAGCTTGACAGCTGGAGAGGACTGATCATGTTTATATAGCTTGACAGCTGGAGAGGACTGATCATGTTTATATAGCTTGACAGCTGGGGAGGACGGATCATATTTATATAGCTTGACAGCTGGAGAGGACTGATCATGTTTATATAGCTTGACAGCTGGGGAGGACTGATCATGTTTATATAGCTTGACAGCTGGAGAGGACTGATCATGTTTATATAGCTTGACAGCTGGGGAGGACGGATCATATTTATATAGCTTGACAGCTGCAGAGGACTTATCATGTTTATATAGCTTGGCAGCTGGGATGACCTTCTCTGGAAAGGAAAGATAGTTTTTATATACAGTTTGACAGCTTGAGAGGGCTCACCAGCTTAGCAGCTGGGGAGGACTGATCATATTTATATAGTTTGACAGCTAGAGAGGACTGACCCTGCTTAAACAGATTGGAAGCTGGTGGGTTGGGGGTGGAATGATACTGTCTATACAGCATAATAACTCGAGATGACTTACCCTGTTTATATTGCTTTCAAGCTGGACATGATGTACTATGTTTTTTACAGTTCGACAGCTGTAAAGCAGCGACCATGTTTATACAGCTTGCAACTGGAGAGGACGGACCCTGTTTATACAGATTGACAGACAGCTAGAGAGGATTGATCCTTTTTATGGTTTGAGTCAGCTGGCGAAATCTGAACCTGTTTATAAGCTTTTTCTTTCCTTTGGTTTTGGTTTTACCGCCCTTTCGAGATTATTTCACTCATACCGAGCCGATCTTTAATCAGAGGTGGACGAAAACCGGAATACCCGGAGAAAAACCACCTGACCTTCCATTGCAGAACTTGGCGTCTCACATGTGACCCGAGCCAGGCTCGAACCCACAGCGATGAGAGATTTATTGATTAAGAGTCAGCGCTCTTATCCACTAGGCCACGGAGTAAGCTTGGCAGCTGGTGGTGGTCCCTTTAAAAGTGACAGGTTTACAAAAGACAAAAACAAGGCAATATGTTTGCATATTTCAGATGATAAAAGTGAATATGTTTGATATTCTAACACAGCGCGCCTATATAGGCGATGGAAATGAACTGTGAATTATTATGCAACAAACCACGGTGCGAAAGAGCGTAACCAGTGACGTCATTAAAAGCTGCCGATTTATGACGTCACTCGTAGACTTCTTTAACGTCACTTTCTCGTATCGAAAACGTTACAATGGACATGAATACGTGTGCTACAGTCAATATTTTTGCGCGATTTCTTCTAATGATGGCGAAAGTTATTGAGAATCTGAAGGAAAGGACAACATTATTGGCGATTTTCAGCGTGTTAGAATCGAAATAGATCAGCTCTTCTCTGTGATTTAATGAGTGATACATGACAGTTTGTCGGTCAGATATAAGTAGGCAAATCACTCGTGCAACGCGCTACTTTACAACTGACCTCCAAACTATGATTCATTACTCAACAAATCACAGACTAGAGCTGATCTATTTCTAAGTCCTAATTTATGCTTTTCATTTAAGGGGTTTCACTACCAGAAGATTCTGCTGAACGTGCAGCTGTTTGTAGTGGCGCCCTACTCCGTCAGTCTTGTTCTAGCAACAAAGTAATTGCTGTTCAAGATGTTTCGTACGGGACTAAGCTAACCTCAGTCTGTGGTTTGTCCGACAACTCTACTGGGTGTTGTGTCTATGATCCCGGGGATTGTTTTCTACCAGACTACACCGACACAGCACAGCAAGCGGCCTGCTCAGGACGAGATCTATGCTATGATGTGACAGTTGCCCAAGCGGACACCACCAGTTGTGAGGCATCTTACCAGCCTCTTAACCACTACTTCACTATGGAGTACTACTGCATTGAAGGTAGGTATATTGTTGTTTTTGTTTACTGTCATGTGTGTGTGAATTCGGGTTTAACGTCGCTTTAAACAATTTTTTCAGTCATATCACGACGGTGTCTGGTTGCGACAGGGAGCTCAATGCTCACGTTTATAGTGCTGCCTCACTGAAGTATCATGTCCCAGACACATTACATGATACCACACCCAGTCACATTATCCTGACACTGGATCGACCAGTCCTAGCTCTACCCCGTAAATCTGAGTGCCAAACGAGGAGCAGCTAGTACCATTTTTAACGACTTTGGTATGTCGCGGCCCGGGATCGAACCCGAGACCTCCCGTTCCCCGGAGCGGACACTCTACCAACTGAGCTATCGGGGCCGGTCTTTAATTTACTGTCATTCATACGTATTGAGGAAACATATCCCATGTTAATTGTTTATTCTTCATTGCCCGAAAACTGACATTTTGATAGTTTTCTTGAGCCGGGGCACAGCATTTGCTACAACTTACATGCGCGCCCAGGAAAGAATCAGATCAGCCTGCCCATTCATATAGTCTGACCAGAGAATTATCTTGCTGCATGAAGGAGCATTGGATCCTGTGCTATCCTTAGAGCGCACAAAAAGACTCTGATCAGACTGAGCGGATGCACAGGCTGATCTGCGCCTTCGTTGGGCGCACATGTAAATTGCAGGATATATTGTGCTCCGGCTCATGTTTGATCCAAACGTATAATATGGGCGCTTATTAGAATCGCTTCATTAAGGTGGTTCTTGCGTTGTCCCACAATCTATGTTTGATTCTGAAATTAGGAACAATTATCTACTGTTGTTGTAGGGTGTTTATATTATTTTCCACCTTGTCGAACCCAAGACCCTTCCAGAGAGTACACAGCCCGAGAAACTGTCATAGCTCTTGATTAGGCGTTTTTTATTATTTTCATTCGGAAAGTACTAGGATTATTGTGAGCATACCTGTGCTGAAGCTTCAAATATGGTAGTTTGTACGTCCGTCCGTCCGCACTTTTGACCAGTAATATCACTGCAGGCAGATCTTAGTCATTTCTCATATGTAGCTTATTGTAGAAATCGAATCGATCTCGGGCTTCTCCAGACTTTCGGATGAGTCTTTAAACCGAGGATCCTTCTCCGTATGACCTTAGTTGTTGGTGGGACGTAAAACTCAAACACTCACTCATTGTTGAAATCGAATGAAAACTTTGGTTGCTATGGCAACCAGAAAATCCCACAGACTTATAATGGGAAAATGCTTGTCTTCACCGTAGAGTAGGTTTGGCCGGATCTTTCTGAAACTTGCATATACGTAGACTCTTCGTCCTTTCATCGACTCTGAAATAGAAGCCTCCGTGGTGCAATGGTTACGCTACTCGCCTTGTAAACCAGGGATCGCAGGATCGATCCCGGGCTTCTCCAGACTTTCGGATGAGTCTTTAAACCGAGGTCCCGTCTCCGTATGACCTTAGCTGTTGGTGGGACGTAAAACTAAAACTCACTCACTCACTCGACTCTGAAATTAATTACAAACGTCATTACATCAAAATACCCCTCATTAATAAGGGTTTGGATTTTAAAGATTTACCTGGTACCTTCCGGGACAGTTCGGTTATTTCATCCATTCCTTCAAAATACTGAAACACCCATAATTTGGTATAAATACAATAAACCCGTTAGATCTATCATTTTTAATTTAAATAAACTTGTTTCTGATCTTGATATTGACACCAACACTCCTGATACATGTGATTGTAAAATTCAGTGTATTGCTATCCTGCTGCTGGTCATATTATTACTGGCAATTTAAAAATTATTCCTGATTCTAGGATACGTAATAAAATATCTAAAGGACGAAATATCGATTTCCTTTCTAAAATTGATTTCAATAAATGTACAGATGAAATCGCTGCCGCCTTGAATGAATTTTGTAATCGATGGTGTAACCGAGAGTATTCTGAAGTTAGTGAACAAACGCATTTCTTTTTATTCTCAAAATACGAACTTATTACCTACGAAAGCCTAATAGGCTCAGGTATGAGAAAATAAAATTTTATAAAGGCGTAGTAACGCGAACCAAAAGGCGTAGTAACGCTAAAAAAGGCGTAGTAACGCAAAAGAATGGCGTAGGAACGCGAATTAAAAGGCGTAGTAACGCAAAAGAAAGGCACAATAACGCGAAAAAAGGTGTAGTAACGCAAACGGAAGGCGTAGAAACGCAAAATAAAGGCGCAGTTACGCAAAAGAAAGGCGTATTAACGCGAAAAAGGCGTAGTAACGCAATTAAAAAGGCGTAGTAATGCGAATCAAAAGGCGTAGTAACGCAAAAGAATGGTGTAGTAACGCGATAAAAGTTGTAGTAACGCAAAAGAATGGCGTAGTAACGCGAATCAAAAGGCGTAGTAATGCCAAAGAAAGGCGTAGTAACGCGAAAAAAGGCGTAGTAACGCAAAAGAAAGGCGTAGTAACGCAAAAAAGGCGTAGTAACGCAAATAAAGGCGTACTAACGCGAATCAAAAGGCGTTGTCACGCGAATCAAAAGGCGTAGTAACGCACAAGAAAGGCGTAGTAACGCGAATCAGAAGGCGTTATAATGCTGAAAC
Source organism: Lucinisca nassula (assembly GCA_963580285.1). Lineage (NCBI taxonomy): Eukaryota > Metazoa > Mollusca > Bivalvia > Lucinida > Lucinidae > Lucinisca > Lucinisca nassula. Next base: position 1,092,599 of record CAUZLF010000456.1, on the reverse strand, counting down.
AAGAGGGCCATGATGGCCCTGGATCGCTCACCTGATCCATAGCATAACAAGTGGGCACGGGGAGGGCCATTATTGGCCCCATGGATATAATGTGCATAATGTTGGGGGAGGTCTAAAAGGGGTGAAGCTTCATACCAAATATCAACAAAGGCTATAATTTGATCAGTCTTGGCAAAGGTCCACAAGATGAAGCTACACACCAAATATCAAAACCTCGTCCTTGCGGTTTCAGAGAAGAAGATTTTTTTAAAGATATTCCCTACATAAGCCTAGGCAAAACCAAATGGTCCCAGGGCGGGGGTATTTTTTGGCCTCAGGGTCTTAATTTAAACAATATTGATAGAGGTCAACTTGATGAAGCTTCACACCAAATATCAAAGATCTGGGCCTTGCTGTTTTAGACAAGAAGATTTTCAAAGATTATCTCTATATAAGTCTATGTAAAACCAAAGGGCCCCGGGGCGGGGGCATTTGTGGCCCAAGGACTTTAATTTGAACAATCGTGGTAGAGGTCCCCCAGATGAAGCTCCATACCAAATATCAAAGACCTGGGCCTAGTAGTTTCAGAGAAGAAGTTGTTTAAAGATTTCCCTTTATAAGTCTATGTAAAACCAAAGGGTCCAGAGTCGGGGGCAATTTTGGTCTCAGGGCAATATTTTGAACAATCTTGGTAGAGGTCCACTAGATGAAGCTTCATACCAAATATCAAAGACCTAGGTCTTGTGGTTTCAGAGAAGAAGATTTTTCAAGATTTTCCATATATAAGTCTATGTATAACCAAAGGGCCCTGGAACGGGGGCATTTTGGCTCCCAGGGCTATAATTTGAAAAATCTTGGTAGAGGTCCACAAGATGAAGCTTCAAACCGAAAATCAAAAACCTAGCTGGGCCTTGCGGTTTCAGGGAAGAAGATTTTTAAAGATTTTCCCTATGTAAGCCTATGTAAAACCAAAGGGCCCCGGGGCGGGAGGCATTTTTGGCTCCAGCACTATAATTTGAACAATCTTTGTAGGGGTCCACTAGATGAAGCTTCATACCAAATATCAAAGACCTGGACCTAGTTTTTCACCTGATATGACCCATATTCGAAATTGACCCAGATATCATCAAGGCAAACATTCTGGTAAAGTTTCATGAAGATTGAAGCAAAAATGTGGTCTCTAGAGGATGAACAAGGTAAATGTTGACGACGCACGTCGCATGATGAATGATGCACAACGCACTTACGATGGACAAAAGGTGGTCACCAAAGCTCACCTTGAGCTTTGCTCAGGTGAGCTAAATATTGCGGTCTCTAGAATGTAAACAAGGTTTTTCTATGATTTGAGCGGGGACATTTTTCGACCCCAGGGCTATAATGTGTACAATCTTAATAAAGGTCAACTAGATATAAATTTCATACCAAATATCAAAGACCTAGGCCTTGTGGTTTCACAGAAATTGATTGTTTAAGATTTTCCCTATATAAGTCTTGTATAAGCGCTGTAATTTGAACAATCGTGGTAGAGGTCCATTAGATGAAGCTTCATACCAAATATCAAAGTCCTGGACCTTGCAGATTCAGAGAAGAAGATTTTTTAAAGATTTTCCCTATATAAGCCAGGGCTATAATTTGAACGATCTTGGTAGAGGTCCACTAAATGAAATTTCACACCAAATTTCATAGACCTAGGCCTTGTGGTGTCAGAGAAGATTTTTAAAGATTTTCCCTATATAAATCTATATAAAACCCAAGGGCTCCGGAGCGGGGGCATTTTTGGCCCCAGCACTGTAAATTGAACAATCGTGGTAGGGGTCCACTAGATGAAGCTTCATACCAAATATCAAAGACCTGGGCCTTATGGTTTCAGAGAAGAAGATTTTTTTTTCTGTGAAAAAAATGCTTTTTCTTTTGGCTCATGTGACCTAGATGTGCAACGGACCGGAAGTATTTGATCAACTTTGAAAGGGGACCAACTAAGGATCATTGCTGTGAAGTATGGTCAAAATCCAATCAGTGGTTTAGAAGGAGATGTCAGAAGCTGTTTACGGACGGACGGACGAACGCACGCACGGACGACGGACGAAAAGTGATCCCAAAAGCTCAACTCGTCGTCACATCAGCTTACCTTACCGAGGGTGATATTTAACAAAAGTTTAATGAAAATCCTTCGAGGGTAAAGGAGATATGGAACGGACACAAATTTCCAAGTTTCAAATTCGTGACCTTCACCTGTGACCTTGACCTTGAGTTTGTATGTTGTATTTATGGGTTCTGCACATCAGCTCACCTAGGGGGGGATATTTCACCAAACTTTTATGAATATCCTTCCAGGGGTAAAGGAGATATGAAACGGATACAAAATTCAAAGTTTCAAACTCGTGACCTTGAGTAATTTATGGGTTCTGCACATCAGCTCACTGAGGGGTGTTTTGACGAAAGTTTAATGAAAATCCTTCCAGGGGTAAAGGAGATATGAAACGGACACAAAATACGAAGTTTCTAACTCGAGACCTTCAACTGTGACCTTGACACGACATAGTGCATTTATGGGTTATGCACATCAGCTCAATGAGGGGGTATTTGACCAAAGTTTAATGAAAATCCTTTGAAGGGTTAAGGAGATAAGGACGGGACACAAAATTCAAAGTTTCAAACTCGAGACCTTTAAATGTGACCTTGACCTGGTGTCGGTATGATTGATTTATGCCGGGTTCTGCTCATCAGCTCACTGAAAAGAATATGTGGCCAAAGGTTAATGAAAATCCTTCCAAGGGTAAAGGAGATATGGAACAGACACAAAATTCAAAGTTTCAAACTCGTGACCTTGACCTTGAGTCTGCATGGTTCATTTATGGATCCTGCACATCAGCTCACTAAGACGAATACTTTACCCAAGATTAACGAAAATCTATCAAGCGATATGGAGCGGACAAGAAAGTGTTACGAACAGACAGACGGACGGGCGGACGGGGCGAACGGACGGACAGATGGACAGACGGACAGACGAAGTTCATTCCTATAATCCCCGCTCCGCTTCGCGGCGTTGAATTAACTATTCCATGTACCAGCAACACATCTTATGGTCTGGGGGATAACTAGAATACCCTGGCAAACGGAGTTGTGGTTCTTGCTCATGAATCACCTACAATTGTTTCAAGTCCCATCATATACATGTATATCTCAAAGGGTATTGAAGTTATTGCGATTACAAAGTTATATTGTCAGGGGTGTTACCTAAAACAATGTCATCCAGAGTTGTTGCTTTTTCTCATGGCACGACCTCTTAACCTCACAAGTGCCATCAACATATCTGAAAGGGTATTTTAGTTACGGAGATCAAACACTTATAGGGTATAACTAAAATATCAGTGCACCAGAGTTGTGGTTCTTGCTCATGACATGTCTTCTGTACTTCATATACAACTAAACCAACTACCATCAATATATCTTAAATTGGCTGGAGTTAGTGCGATGACAAAGTTAAATTGTCAGCGGAGACCTTGTGTACAATATTTTTATCAAGTCCCATCGATATATCTCAAAGGTTATTGGAGTCATTGTGATCACAAGGCTATATTGTTAGGGGAGAAAACCAAAATACCAAGGCATCCAGAGTTGTGATTCTTTCTTACGACAGGCCTTCTTGACCTCATGTTCAACTATACTTTATACCATCAATAAATGAGCCAGCACATGACAAAACCTACAAAAAGGCATGTACGCGAAAAGAATATTCAGATCAGCCTGCGCATCCGCGCAGTCTGATCAGAGTCTTCGTTGTGCGCTCAAAGGATAGCTAAGGGTCAAATGCTCCTTCATGCAGCATATGAAGTCACTGGTTAGACTATATGAATGCGCAGACTGATATGAGTTTTCGATGGTCGTACATGTCTTTTTGTAGGTTTTGTCGTGCGCTGGCTGAAATGTCAAAGGATATTGGTTTTTGTTTGTTTGATTTGAGGTTTAATGTCCCCGTCAACACAGTACAGGTCATTTTGGAGACGTAGCTTCCAATTTTGTGGGACTTTTACCCGACATTGAGATGAAATTACACCTCAAACCCTGTCGCCCAATGAAACCAATAGGATTTATATGCATGGACGGACCGACTCGCACCGCTTAGCCTGGGCAGACTTAGATCCTCTAAGCCGTTTACCAGTACTCATGTGCGGTCGGTTTCAGCTCTGCGTGGAAGTATCATGCAGCCCATCCATTTCTTCAAGCCCCGATGGGCGGGGGCCCCAAAGGATATTGGAATGATGGCCATCACAAGGTTGTGTCTATGGAAGGAAGGACGGACGGACGTACGCCAGTCTGATCGCTATATCCCCTAACCCTATTCTTTCGGGGGATATAAAGGCGTAGTTACGCAGAAGAAAGGCCTAGTAACGCACAAGAAAGGCATAGTAACGCGAATAAAAATGCGTAGTAACGCGAAAAAAAGCGTAGTAATGCGAATAAAAAGGCGTAGTAACGCGAAAAAAGGCGTAGTAACGCGAACCAAAAGGCGTAGTAACGCGAACCAAAAGGCGTAATAACGCCTTTCTTTCGCGTTACTACGCCTTTCTTTTGCGTTACTACGCCTTTTTTGCGTTACTACGCCTTTGGGTTCGCGTTACAACCCCTTTTATTGGGTTATTACGCCTTTCTTTTGCGTTACTACGCATTTTTAGCTCGCGTTACGATAGTAACGGGGGTGGCGAGGAAGGGAGGGGGGGGGGGGGCTATTGCAATAACCCTGGCGTCCGGTGTCAGCGTCGGCGTCGGCATTTGGTTAATGTTTACATGTAAGCTCTTATTTGTGATGTTTTACAAATTTATTTTCAAGTAAAATAAATAATGGGTAAAATCAGCATTTTACATATTCTTTTTTGCTCCATTCCCCAGATTTTTGGGGCTTAAATTGGACTTTTTGAGAAGTTAATATTTTCCTCTGTATTACCTCCCTTACTTCCCTGTGGGATCTTAATCAAGAGGTTGTGAGTTCGAATCCCGGGGGAGGAATATTTTTTTTTCTAACAGCGAGTTCGACTTCAAGGGTCCGCGGGTCAAGGTAACTATCGCTATTTTTAGAAAAAAAAAACATAGTCATCGCTCTTGCACATTCATTTATTGATGGATTTTAATATAACTTCACACGAATGTTGGGTATGATGATATCTCGAGTGACATTGGCTTTCAGGGTCCAGGGCTCAAGGTCTTGGTCACTAATTTTATAGCTCGATGGTCAGGGTCACTATGGCTATTTTTGAGAAAGACATTGTCATCGATCTTGCCCCTTATTTATTGATGGATTTTATTTTAACTTCACACAAATGTTGGGCATGATGATACCTCGAGCGACTTTGACTTTCAGAGTCCAGGGCTGAAGGTCAAGGTTACTGTAGTTATTTTGAGAAAAACTTAGTCATTACTCTATAGTGTCCACATTTGTTGATGGGTTTAATGATAATGTCAAACAAATGTTGGGTGTGATGATATCTCGAATGAGTTAGACGTTCAGGGTCCTCGCATTTGTTTATATATTGTTAAGTCACGCGAATTTTGCGCTTGATAATATCTCGAGAAAGTTCGATTTTCAGGGTCCAAGGCTAAGGGTCACTGTTTTTTTGCCTTTTGATTGGCGTTACTGCGCCTTTTATTTTGCGTTTCTACGCCTTTTTTGGCGTTATTACGCCTTTTGTTTCGCGTTACTACGCCTTTGATTCGCGTTACTACGCCATTCTTTTGCGTTACTACGCCTTTTGATTCGCGTTACTACGCCTTTCTTTTGCGTTACTACGCCTTTTTTCGCGTTATTACGCCTTTTGTTTCGCGTTACTACGCCCTTGATTCGCGTTACAACGCCATTCTTTTGCGTTACTACGCCTTTTGATTCGCGTTACTACGCCTTTATTTTGCATTACTACGCCTTTTTTCGCGTTACTACGCCTTTCTTTGCGTTACTACGCCTTTATTCGCGTAGCTTCGCCTTTTGATTGGCGTTACTGCGCCTTTTGTTTTGCGTTTCTACGCCTTTTTGAGCGTTATTACGCCTTTTTGTTTCGCGTTACTACGCCTTTGATTCACGTTATTATGCCATTCTTTTGCGTTTCTACGCCTTTCTTTTGCGTTACTAAGCCTTTTTTCGCGTTACTACGCCTTTCTTTGCGTTACTACGCCTTTTTTCGCGTAGCTTCGCCTTTTGATTGGCGTTACTGCGCCTTTGGTTTTGAGTTTCTACGCCTTTTTTGGCGTTATTACGCCTCTTGTTTCGCGTTACTACGCCATTCTTTTGCGTTACTACGCCTTTTGATTCGCGTTACTACGCCTTTCTTTTGCGCTACTACGCCTTTTTTCGCGTTACTACGCCTTTCTTTGCGTTACTACGCCTTTTTTCGCGTAGCTTCGCCTTTTGATTGGCGTTACTGCGCCTTTTGTTTTGCGTTTGTACGCCTTTTTATGCGTTATTACGCCTTTTGTTTCGCGTTACTACGCCTTCACAGAATTTTATTTTCTCTTACTTGAGCCTATTAGGCTTTCGTAATTACCTCCTAAACCTAAGACGTCTCTACGTCACCTTGAACTAGGTATTCATGAATTTCATAGGAAGTTTGTTTTGGCTCCAGCTGATAAGGCCGCTAACAATGTGGTCGTTGTTTGACAGCTTCACTATGTTAACACTCTTCAGCAAGAACTTGGTAGTAATAAGGCCTATGAACTTCAGCCTTTAGCTGTAGAGCGGGCTTTAGTTGACGGCCACACTTATCATTAAGCCATCAAGTTTGCTGTCTGTGTTACAGAAGGCCAAGACAAGCTTCCTACGTTATATTGGTTACCTAAACTTCATAAAAGACCATACAAAGCACGGTTTATTGCAAATTCAAGCTCTTGTACCACCACTGAACTCTCCAAATTATTAACTTCATGTTTTACTGCCATCTAAAAACATGTGATAAAATATTGCGACAAAGTATTCGAAAGATCAGGTAGAAATCTGTTTTTTGTCTATAAAAATTCTAATGAAGTTTTAAATTAATTGAAATCCAGGCGTTTTCGTGCTTCAAGTCTGTCTACTTATGATTTTTCCACCAATTACACTACTCGTACACTTCCTCATAACGTTATGAAAGAAAAACTTAATGATTTAATTAAATGGGCATTTCATAGGGAAGACTCCCTCTATCTTCCATGTAATGTAAGAAATGCTTTTATCACTTCTGAAGAGCATAAAAATTATACTTTATGGTCATGTCAGAAAGAGTGCGAAGCGCTCACCTTTCTAACTGACATTATTTACATAAGATTTGGTTCTAAATTATTTAGACAAGTTGTGGGTATTCCGATGGATACTAATTGTGCACCACTCGTGGCTGATCTTTTTTTGTTTTGTTATGAGAGAGACTTCATGATGTCCCTTTCTGCTGAAAACCAGTCTGAAATCATTGAAGCTTTTAGCTCCACTTCTAGATATTTGGATGATTTATTAAATATTGATAACACCTATTTCGCTTTTTTGATCAGTCAAATTTACCCCCCCCCCCCCCCACCCCACCCCAGAACTTCAGTTAAATAAAGCAAATTCTTCTGATACCGAGGCTCCGTTTTTTGGATTTACATTTATCTATTGTAGATGGGTTTGTTTCGTGCAAAATATTTGATAAACGCGATGATTTTGATTTTGAGATTGTAAATTTTCCTTTTTTGGATGGTGATGTTCCTCGTGCGCCATCCTATGGCGTTTATATATCGCAATTAATTCGATTTGCCAGAGTGTGTAGTCATGTAACTGACTTCAATACTCGTAATAAATTGTTAACGGCTATAAACTTCTTAATCAGGGTTATCGGTACCATAAACTACGCAAAGCCTTTTCAAAATTTTATAGACGTCATTCTGATTTCATTTCAAAATTAAATATTGGACTTAAATCTCTTCTGCAACAAGGTCTATCGGAACCCGAATTTTATGGCGACTTAGTATATACATTCAGAAAAATATATAACCGCAATGATTTCAGCACCCAATTTCGTAAAATTATTCTTCGATATAAAAAGATTGGGTACAACATAAATGTTATACTACAGACTGCATGCATGGTAATAAACCCAATCACGGTTGACAACTGCTTCCCTCTTTAATTGCACGCCGGTGGGTCAGGCCTCAGATTTTATGACGGTTCCAGCGTAAAGGCTTATTGAGAATTATAGAGATCTAATTCAAGGCAATGTTGGCTGGTGCCTGATGCTCTGTATCTGGTCGGGCCCATCGGAGTCTAACTGTTGGTTTTCTTTTGCTCCGGCATTTCAGTGGTTTCTTGCTGTCGAGTCCTCACCGTTGTTTCATCTCTGTGGTTGTTTGATTATTTGTTATCACGGAGATGTTGCACTGACGAGTTAGAAGGCCTTCATGCGGACTGCACAAATTATTTGTCTAAATCGCGACGGAAGTAAGGGCGAGGATTGTGGCCACGTAAAATCGATTTCAGCCCCCAGTGGAATTTGTTTCACTGACCGTTCCAAGGCGGTTTTTCTGTCGCGGTATATATATTTTTTTTGTTATGGTTTGTCTGAAGTTTGGAGACCTTCATGTGGACTGAGCAAATTATTTGTCTAAATCGCGACGGAGTAAGGGCGAGGAGTGTGGCCACGTAAAATCGATTTAAGCCCCCCAGTGGAATTCGTTTCCGCTGACCGTTCCAAGGCTGTTCTTCTGTCGCGGTTTATTTTTGTTATGGTTTGTCTTTGTGTGTTTGTGTCGCCTGTATTATTTTATTTTGTATAGCCTATTGGCCATTTTGTGGGAAAGTAACTGTCCTTTTGGCTTTCCGCTATTGATGTTTCCATTGGGGTATGTTGTTTCATGTTTGTATTTCTTTCCCTTTTGTGTCTCTGATGGGATCTGTGTGTTGATTGTATCGATTCCTGATCATTGCCTCTACTTCTATTTTGGGTAAAAGCTCAGATAAATTCGAAAACTGGCAAAGTCGGCCAGTACGTACCCATTCCTATTTTAACCTTATCATCACCTTAGCCTCTTCAGTTTCGGATCTTCTTAAGCCTTACATATAAGTAAGTCAGGACAAAGGCTCGGATGATTTGTAACAACTGGCGATGTCGGCCTATAAGTCATAGAATTATGTATCTTTCTTTGCTAAAATGCCTACTTTGAATCTTGTCATCACCATATTGGCCCCGTCAAGCGATTTTGGTACTTATCGCCTATGCGAGCAGCGAAGGTTCAGGCGAGCCTGCACATCCGCGCAGTCTCGCCAGAACCTTCGCTGCTCGCTCATACAAGCAGTGAATCAAGAGGAACCTTCAGACAGAAAGCCATATCCGTGGCCCCTCTGAATGTCTGGGCATGCGCAGTTAAAATTTGTCATGACGGAATGCTCGAAGACCCAAATTCGCTTGGCGGGGCTCAATTATGTCCTTTAGCTTTAACCGGATTTTCCTAAACTAAGCATACCAGCTTGGATGAGTTCAAAAACTGGCGAGGTGGGCTTGTCGATCGTAGAGTTATGTCCTTTAGCTATAACCGGATTTTCCTAAACTAAGCATACCAGCTTGGATGAGTTCAAAAACTGGCGAGGTGGGCTTGTCGATCGTAGAGTTATGTCCCTCTGAATACTGAAAATGCCTTTTTTGACATTGTCATTACCATAAGGCCCTAAGTTTTGCTCGGATCTTCCAGAAACTTACATATATGTAAGTTGGGAATATAAGCTCAAATGAGTTGGAAAACTAACATTATTGGCCTATTATGCCTATTATGTCCTGTTCATTGCTGAAAGTGCCTCTTAAGGACCTCCTCTACGCCATAAATCCTTTAGTTTTGATCGAATCTTCCTGAAAATAACATTTAAGTAGGTAATGGATGAGTTCGAAAACTGGTGATGTTGGTCTATCTGTCATAGAGTTATGTCCCCTTGGTTGGTAAAATACCTGTTTTTGACTTTGATCCTGTAGTAACGACCGGAACTTCCTGAAACATGCGTGTATAGGTAGGCTGGGAATACAAGCTCGGATAATTTTGAAAACTGGCAAGTTCGGCTTAATAGTCAAAGATTTATGCTTCCTATGTTACTGAAAATCCCTATTATTGACCTTGTCAATTGTTAACGAGGAAACCTTATTCCTGTCTATTGTAAGATCTATTGTTAGATGAACTATTGTGATCACCCTGTGTCGGACGTATATGAGTCGTCTGTCGTAGGTTCGTCGTCAGTCTTACGTGCGTCGGCCGTCATCAGCATTTACCCTTTTCACCAACTAGAGGTCACAGTTTGGCTTCAATATTCATGATACCTTATCAGAATGTTTGATTTGATATCTTGGTCAAGTTACAATATGGGTCATATCGAAGTAAAACTAGGTCACTAGGTCAAAATGTGCAAAATTATACCCTGTCCACCCTCTATAGGCTACAGTTTTGCTTTAAATTTTCATGAAAGTGGAGAAGAATATTTGTCTTGATGATAACTCGGTTAAGGTTGAATATGGGCCATGCTGCGCCAAAAACTAGGTGGCAAGGTCAGATTGGTATAAAACCTTGTTGACTATTTTGAGGTCAGAGTTTTGCTTCAATATTCGCGAAACTATATAAGAAGGTTGTCTAGATGATACCTTGATCAGGTTCCAGTATGGATCATGTCAAATAAAAACTAGGTCACCATTATGAAAAAATGCATTGTAAATTGTACCGCACAAAATGCAAATTTTAAGATGAAAAATTGTGATATTTTTCTTATATCTGCTCAAAATATAGATTGTGGGTACACACTAGAACCACCTCAGTACCCATAATGTATATTTTTGAGCAGTAATAAGAAAAATAATGTATACCACTGCAAAATAAAAAGCTTAAAGGTTGCCTTTGGAAACAAAGAACCCAGAACGAAAATCGGAGGCTCGGTTTTATTGAGTCGTTCATACACAGCAATATACATGTAGTTCGCAAGGCTGTATACGCTCCTAACACTGACTTAAGCGATATTCGATTTTCAAAGTAATCCGAATGCTATATAAAACTGGGGTTCAGTGGGGTCAGAATTATATAGGCAGGGTTTCGTGATGAGTAGATCAAACTGCTTTAAGACCTTGTTCACCCTCTAAAGGCCAAAGATTTGTTTGAATCTTCATGAGACTATACCAGAATGTTTGTCTTGACGATATCATGTTAGATGAAATACTAGGACACTCGGTATTATTGCTTTAAAAACTTGTTCACCCGCTTTAGGCCACAGTTTTGCTTCAGTCTTCATGAAAGTATACCAGCATGCATGTCTTAATTATATCTTGGTCAATTTTGAATTTCGGTTATATCGAATCAAAATTTTAGATCACTAGGTCAAATCGCATTTAAGCTTTTTCACACTCTAAAGGCTTTGGTATTTATGAAACTTTACAAGAATGTTTGTCCTGATTATATCTTGGTCAAGTTCTAATATGGGACATGTGAAATCAAAATAAGGCCACTAGGGCAAATCGCTTTAAAACCTTGTTCATACTCTAGAGTCCAACGTTTTGCTTCGATCTTTGTGAAAATATTCCAGAATTTTTGACTCGAATACACCACGGTCAAGTTCGCATATGGGTCATATAGGGTCTGAAACTAGGTCACTAGGCGAAATTGCTTTGTGAAATCAAAATAAGGCCACTAGGTCAAATCGCTTTAAAACTTTGTTCATACTCTAGAGGTCACCTTTTTGCTTCGATCTTTGTGAAAATATTCGAGAATGTTTGACTCGAATACACCACGGTCAAGTTCGCATAATTGCGAATTTGCTTTAAAACCTTGTTCACCTACTAGAGGCCACAAAACACTCGCCACATGCAAATGACATTCATTGTGCCAGCTTATGGAGAAATACAGTCGAACTTCAATGGCTCGAACACCTTTGGGACCTCGAAAATCTGTTCGAGACAGGGGTAGTTCGAGCCACTGAGGTGACTGCCAGGAGGCATAACGAGATACTTTTAGACATATTTTCGGTGTTCTAAAATGAAAATGTATGCTGTGTGTACTCATTAGAATCGCCTCATCGAGGCGATTCTAATGAATACACACAGCATACATTTGCAAGATAAAATACTAAAATCTCCTTAATTTTTCCCCACTATTTCTTATGTAGAGGATTTCGCTAGGTGCTCAAAAATGGGTTCGACACATCCATGGTAAACGAGCCAACGGTGTTCGAGCCATCGAAGTTCTACTGTAAAAGGTTTCTACTTCAATGGCGACCAGTAACAACTCAAACGATCTAGCTCAGTTTCGACTGAGCCTTTACTGCTGTGAGACATACAAAACAGAGCTTCAGGAAGCTTCTGCAAGACGCCATGCACTTATCCATATTATTTGGATGCGCACGCGCATTTAAAGGACATATTGGAGAGTGCAAAGGACCATTTTCTTATTGGTCGGCTCAGTTGCTCTGTGTTAAAAGTTATATACTAGAGGATCTTACATGAGTGTTCATGTATTATTGAATTTATTAAACGAGTTGAGGAAAAGGGATAAAATGCGAGGCTGTGTCGAGCATTTTATCCCTTTTCCTCAAAGAGTTTAATAAATTCAATAATACATGAGCACGAATGCAAGATTCTATTATCATATGGCATTAAAAGCGCATTTTATTCACGATTGTTTACAAAAATGTCAATATTCCGCCATTTTTGTTAACAAATCGTGAATAAGATGCGTTTTAAATGTCATGTGATAAATAGAATCTTGCATTCATGCTCATGTATTATTGAATTAATAAACTCAAGAAAAGGGATAAAATTCTCGGCAAAGCCTCACATTGTATCCCTTTTCCTTAACTCGTTTAATAAATTCAATAATACATGAACATTCATGTAAGATCCTCTATGTACACACTTGTGTTTTCAGAAACCCGAATCGCACCAATGTGCTCTTCCAGTACAAAGAGCAGCACTGGATCGTTGCTTTATCTCTGGAATCAAGATTATCCAAGTGCAATAAGGTTAGCAGAAACAAGCTGTTCATGTTCCATAGAAGTGACTAGCTGTTCATCACGGATCAATGTCTACCTGCTACATCTCACACTCAGCGACGGTGGGGGATCGTGCACAGGATCACAAAAGATAAAGATAGATGACAATGGAAATGTCCAAACATTGACATGTTCTGATAACACCGATTTTGAAATAACACTAAAATTGACAAGCTCCTCCAATTATATGATAGTTACCATGGAGAATCCTGATGGGATACATGACGGCTACTTCTGGATAGGATTGGAAGGTAAGAAAACTACTGATTGTTTTGACATGAACTGTACGTAAGTCGACCTGTATCCCTTGTGTTTTTTTCTTGACATGAGCCTGTGCTTGCGAAAAAAAGTAAAAAAAATGGTATGTGCGACCAGCAAAGACGCGGACCAGCCTGCAGATAGTCTCTTCAGTTATCCGTGGATCATGACGAAATCACAGACCTGCGTTATATAGGTGACAATAGTATATGTTTTGCTGATTTGACTTTTCACTGATCGCATAATATTATATTGTTATTAATCAAGTAATTTCGTATTGGCCCAGTTACAGGTCCGAGGTCTGCTGTATTGGCACGAGGCCGAAGGCCGAGGCCAATACAGCTGACCGAGGACCTATAACTGGGCCAATACGAAATTACTTGATTAATGACAATTTTATTAATTGACGCAATTAAAAACATGATTTATGATTTTTGAATATTGGTTGACCTTGTGTAATATAGGACAATCAATTAATAATATGCCGTATTGTCAAGTTTTAATACACAGTCCCATATATGCGAACCATTTGAGATCGTTTAGCCTTACATGTATGAATAAGGGTGACTCTCTCACGATCCCAGGGGCACTAGATTTAGCTTATGAAAATCTCTGCTCGTAAACAGCAAACTGCCTCGTGCCCTCTGAAATCACATGCTTATGATACAGGTACTGAAAAGTGCCTGGAAAAACAACAAACTGAGTGGGAAGGTTCAGTGACTGCGATACATATTAACCTAGGTTGTGATTTTGTGTTGTCGATATGTCAGACAACTATATATTTTTTTTTTCAAAAAGCTAGGTCTACAATTAGCATATAATAAATGTGATTGCCTAGAATTATATCACAGAAATGTGTTTAATACAGTTAACTGTCTTTGGCAATATTCTATCCAGGGGTATAATGTCTGAAATGTCAAAGCTGCAAGACCCGCAGAAAAAGAAACCGACTGAAGTCGGTTGATTTCTAAGAGGGCCCTAAAATCACCGTGTCATTCTGTCATTCTGTCAGTCTGTCATTCTGTCAGTCTGTCAGTCTGTCCGTCCGTCCGTAACCCGTTTGTGAAAATTGGTGATAGTGACTTAACCGCTTGGAATATTTAAACAATTTTTGGCATACTGATAGATATCAATGAGATCTAACCAATGAGCTTGGGAAATAATACATTCCATTTAGTATAGCCTCGGCGAGGCAAAAAACGTGAAAATTTTTTAACTGCTTCTCCTCGGAAACCGTTGGGCCGATTGAAGTCAAATTTCATATGGAGCCTCTATGGGATGGGGGAAACCAAAATTTGCTCATGGGGTCCAGGTCACATGACCAAAATGGCCGCCAAGCCATATATGGTCTGTCTGTCTGTCCGTCCGTAACCTGTTTGTGAAAACTGGTGATAGTACTTAACCACTTGGAATATTTAAACATTTTTTGGCATACTGATAGATATCAATAAGATCTAACCAATGAGCTTGCGAAATATTACATTCCATTTAGTATAGCCTCGCCGAGGCAAAAATGTGAAAATTTTTGAACTGCTTCTCCTCGGAAACCGTTGGGCCGATTTAAGTCAAATTTCATATGGAGCCTCTATGGGACGGGGAAAACCAAAATTTGCTCATGGGGTCCAGGTCACATGACCAAAATGGCCGCCAAGCCATATATGGTAAAAGCCCTTCATAAATAGTCTTCTCCAGAACCACTGGGCAGATTTCCACGAAACTTGATAAATAGCATCTGGGACGTAGGCCCATCATAAATTGCTAAAATGGTGACCCTGGGTTGACCTTGACCTTCTTTGGGTCCGTCCGTAACCCGTTTGTGAAAATTGGTGATAGTGACTTAACCGCTTGGAATATTTAAACAATTTTTGGCATACTGATAGATATCAATGAGATCTAACCAATGAGCTTGCGAAATATTACATTCCATTTAGTATAGCCTCGGCGAGGCAAAAAATGTGAAAATTTTTGAACTGCTTCTCCTCGGAAACCGTTGGGCCGATTTAAGTCAAATTTCATATGGAGCCTCTATGGGATAGGGAAACCAAAATTTGCTCATGCGGTCCAGGTCACATGACCAAAATGGCCGCCAAGCCATATATGGTAAAAACCCTTCATAAATAGTCTTCTCCAGAACCACTGGGCAGATTTCCACGAAACTTGATAAATAGCATCTGGGACGTAGGCCCTTCATAAATTGCTAAAATGGTGACCCTGGGTTGACCTTGACCTTCTTTGGGTCCGTCCGTAACCCGTTTGTGAAAATTGGTGATAGTGACTTAACCGCTTGGAATATTTAAACAATTTTTGGCATACTGATAGATATCAATGAGATCTAACCAATGAACTTGCGGAATATTACATTTCATTTAGTATAGCCTCGCCGAGGCGAAAAATGTGAAAATTTTCGAACTGCTTCTCCTTGGAAACCGTTAGGCCAATTGAAATCAAATTTCATATGAAGCCTCTATGGGACGGGGGAAACCAAAATTTGCTCATGGGGTCCAGGTCACATGACCAAAATGGCCGCCAAGCCATATATGGTCTGTCTGTCTGTCCGTCCGTAACCCGTTTGTGAAAATTGGTGATAGTGACTTAACCGCTTGGAATATTTAAACAATTTTTGGCATACTGATAGATATCAATGAGATCTTACCAATGAACTTGTGAAATATTACATTCCATTTAGTATAGCTTCGCCGAGGCAAAAAATGTGAAAATTTTTGAACTGCTTCTCCTCAGAAACCGTTGGGCCGATTGAAGTCAAATTTCATATGGAGCCTCTATGGGATTGGGGAAACCAGAATTTGCTCATGGGGTCCACGTCACATTACCAAAATGGCCGCCAAGCGATATATGGTCTGTCTGTCTGTCTGTCCGACCGTAACCCGTTTGTGAAAACTGGTGATAGTGGCTT
This sequence comes from Lucinisca nassula, assembly GCA_963580285.1. Lineage (NCBI taxonomy): Eukaryota > Metazoa > Mollusca > Bivalvia > Lucinida > Lucinidae > Lucinisca > Lucinisca nassula. The sequence continues at coordinate 1,076,448 of CAUZLF010000456.1, read as the reverse complement.
AACCGCTTGGAATATTTAAACATTTTTTGGCGTACTGATAGATATCAATGAGCTTGCGAAATATTACATTCCATTTAGTATAGCCTCGCCGAGGCAAAAATGTGAAAATTGTTGAACTGCTTCTCCTCGGAAACCGTTGGGCCGATTTAAGTCAAATTTCATATGGAGCCTCTATGGGATAGGGAAACCAAAATTTGCTCATGGGGTCCAGGTCACATGACCAAAATGGCCGCCAAGCCATATATGGTAAAAAACCCTTCATAAATAGTCTTCTCCAGAACCACTGGGCAGATTTCCACGAAACTTGATAAATAGCATCTGGGACGTAGGTCCATCATAAATTGCTAAAATGGTGACCCTGGGTTGACCTTGACCTTCTTTGGGTCCGTCCGTAACCCGTTTGTGAAAATTGGTGATAGTGACTTAACAGCTTGGAATATTTAAACATTTTGGCATACTGATAGATATCAATGAGATCTAACCAATGAACTTGCAAAATATTACATTCCATTTAGTATAGCCTCGCCGAGGCGAAAAATGTGAAAATTTTCGAACTGCTTCTCCTTGGAAACCGTTGGGCCGATTGAAATCAAATTTCATATGAAGCCTCTATGGGCCGGGGGAAACCAAAATTTGCTCATGGGGTCCAGGTCACATGACCAAAATGGCCGCCAAGCCATATATGGTCTGTCTGTCTGTCCGTCCGTAACCCGTTTGTGAAAATTGGTGATAGTGACTTAACCGCTTGGAATATTTAAACATTTTTTGGCATACTGATAGATATCAATGAGATCTTACCAATGAACTTGCGAAATATTACATTCCATTTAGTATAACTTCGCCGAGACGAAAATGTGAAAATTTTCGAACCGCTTCTCCTCGGAAACCGTTGGGCCGTTTGAAGTCAAATTTCATATGGAGCCTCTATGGGATAGGGAAACCAAAATTTGCTCATGCGGTCCAGGTCACATGACCAAAATGGCCGCCAAGCCATATATGGTAAAAACCCTTCAAAAATAGTCTTCTCCAGAACCACTGGGCAGATTTCCAAGAAACTTGATAAATAGCATCTGGGACGTAGGCCCATCATAAATTGCTAAAATGGTGACCCTGGGTTGACCTTGACCTTCTTTGTGCTTAGGTTAAACTTTGACATATATGCTTTTGTATTGGAAAAGTGAGAATGCATTTTATCCTGCAAACGATTCAGAATACAGTACTAAAGTATAAGATATATTTACGATAAGGCGCATTTATTTGGGGAACCGGTTTAGGTCCAGGTCACATGACCAAAATGGCCGCCATACCCATATATGGTAACACTCATAAAGCTAAAAGCATCTGGCGGGTCGTGCACTTCAGCTGAAGCACTGGTTCTGTACTTTCGTCAAAAAGTACTTTTTCATCTTTAAAAAGGCACATGTGTAACTTCAATATGCTTGTAACATCTTATCAAATAGAATGCTTGAAAATTGTCGGAGCAGTTAAGAAGACAATTTTACTACTTTCTAGAAGACTAAATGAAGATTAACCCAAACATTTTGCTAACGGCGAGGCACCTTTTTAGCTCAACAAAGCCAAATGCTCCTGTGTAGCTTATAGGATATGCAGTGGTCCGTTGTGGTCGAGAGTTTGTAGATGTATATTTTGTATTAGCCTGTACAAATATGACAGAAAATATGAGCTTGTACAAATGCGATAGCAATTGCACTATGCCCGTGGAGCCTTTTTATGTGAAAGCTTATACTTGTAATTGGTGTCGCTTTTTCTTCTTGTGAAAGCTTATACTTGTGTTGCATTAAAACTCATTGTCGGTTAAAAGAGAATAAAAGTCCCACGAAATTGGAAGCAACGTCTCCAAAATGACCTTTACAGTGTTGACGGGATCGTTAAACCTAAAATCAAACTTCATAATCTTTTGAATCACAACAGTACTTGGCAGATATGTCCGAATTTCCGAATTCTCTTTTTACTATTCCATTATACATGTACATGCTATTTTTTGTTCACCGCCGCTGCCTTTTGCTGTATGTTTTAAATGGATGCTTGTTGAGTGCTCATACTCTGAGTAACGGGGCCCTGAATAAATCTTTGACCTGATTTGCCAGAAAAAATGAGCAGTTAAGGCAGAGTTTTCGAGGCGATACTTTGAAAAATCTTAACATGAAAGTCCCATAGCCAGACTGGATAGAACTTAGGTTTTCGGGACGAATCTCATTAGGCAGGGGGTGGGGGATGTAAAAGGTCGAAGATGTGGCCCGGTATCTCAGTCGGTAGAGTGTTTCTACTGTATACGAGAGGTCCTGGGTTCGCAGAGCTAAAACTGACCGCACATGAGTACTGGTAAAACCGCTATAAATTCTCGCCCCCGCCCATAGGGACTTGGAGAAATAGATTGGGCTGCATGGTGCGTCCACGCAGAGCTGAAACTGACCACACATGAGTACTGGTAAACCGCTTACAAGGACTAAGCCTGCCCAGGTAAAGCGGTGTGAGTCAGACCGCCTACTGCATATAAGACTTTTAGTTTCATTGGGGGCAGGGCTTGAGATGTCATTTCATCTCATTTCATCTCAATGTCGGGTAAAAGTCCAACAAAATTGGAAGCAGCGTCTCCAAAATGACCTAAATAGTGTTGACGGGGACGTTAAACCTCAGTTCAAACAAAACCGCTATAAACATGATAAACTACATTTTTTTATTTGGTGGCAGGGCTTGAGATGTTATTTAATCTCAATGTAGGTATAGGAAACAACGTCTAAAAATGACGCAAATGGTGTTGGCGGGGACAGTAATTCGTTAGTTGTTTCTTTGTTTTAGTTGAGATTTAAAGTCCCCGTCACTATATAGGTCATTTTGGAGACGTTGCTGGCTTAGATCCTCTAACTGGTTTACCAGGTTTACCAGTACTCGTGTGCGTTGGTTTCAGCTATGCGTGGAAGCATCATGTAGCCAATCTATTTCTTCAAGCCTCGATAGGCGGGGGTCGCGGGGCCGGTGAATTTCCATATTCAAACAACCCGGCTACTGGTCGTAAACGATTGATCTTTTTCATCCACATGTTGAACCCGTGTGGGTGGTAATCCTTCCTTGCGATTAGCGCAATATGACGCGACCATTGTCAGTCAATTATTCGATTATTATTTGTTTTGGGTTTAACGACACGTCAACCCCTGTGGGTAATTTTGTCTCATCTCCCAGAGAAAGGAAGAAAAAATTTAGAAGAGATCGTAGGTTAAAGTAATAACAGAGGATAAAGAGGAAAATGAATGGAGTGTACAAACAGAAGGAATAAGAGCACTCCCCTCTACTCTTACCTGCTGCAAGGATAGCAGGTCTTACCCAACTGTCAGCCAATATCAGGTGGACGCCACAGTGACGGAAGACATACGTCACCTTTACCTTACGCTATATTTAAAACTGTCATATTCAAAGAAATTAATGACTGCTATCGGAGCAGTCTGAACAATGGTTATATTTTTGCCACACAAAACTGCGCATGCGCAAAAATACGGAACCGTGGGATAGTATTTCCTTAGCGACCGGTGGCGTCCTAAACTCATCTATAGGTCAACCTGCATAGTGGGTAACTAATGGTTGTACTTCTGTGTTAAACCCAACGTCTATAATGTCTACGCCCATGAGACAATGAGGGGTAGTTTCGTGCAGCGAAGGTTTCTTGTCTCTATATGTATCTGGGCACATAGCTGACATGATCCGAATCAAGTGATTTTAAGCCTACATGCGCTCATGAATTGCAAAGCATCAAATAAGTCTCTACACAAACGTAGTCAGTAGTGTTAAACCTTCCCCTGACTGCATGAGGTTTGAGTCAATGGCTATCCATAAAACTCACAGCGCAGTCTGGTCTGAGTCTTTGCTGGCCGAAGATTTTCGACGATCCTCTTTCTGCGGACAGTTGGACAGGTGTGGAAGAGGTAAACGCACACTCTTGGAGTCTTATCTTAGACGAATGAATGCGGCGAGCTTCCTATGATAAGACTTCAAGTCCTGCTCAAAATGTGAGTTTACCACATCCATTACCACCGTAATGGCGGGAAAGAATGTCAACAAAGATTGTAATCTACGGGGAGAAAGATTAAACAATCTTTGGCAACCAGCAAAAATATGATGCTGGTTTGTGCTTGTCTGCTATGAGTCAGACAAGAAACTAATCGAAACATAAGAAAAATGCTTCTCTTTTGAAGAGCCTAATTCCGGCATCCTTCCAGGTTAAACGAAACAGCCTGGGTTGTACAAAATATTGATTTTCGATCAACGTTATTCTTGACGTCATCTCAATGGCGTCTGATATCAACAAAAGGCTCCGATCCCCGTCCATAGGGGCTTGAAGAAATATATGGGCTGCATGATGCTTCCACACAGAGCTGAATCCGACCCGCACACGAGTATTGGTAAACCGCTTAGAGGATCTAAGCCTTCCAAGGTAAAGCGGTGCGAGTCGGGCTGTCCGTAGTTATGCTTCCTTGGTTACTGAAAATCCCTATCATTGACCTTGTCAATTGTTAATGAGGAAATCATATTCCTGTCTATTGTAAGATCTATTGTAAGATGAGCTATTGTGAGCACCCTGTGTCCGACGTATATGCGTCGTATGTCGTAGGTTCATCGTCAGTCGTACGTGCGTCGGCCGTCATCAGCATTTACCTTTTTCACCAACTAGAGGTCACATTTTTGCTTCAGTATTCATGATACCTTATCAGAATGTTTGATTTGATATCTTTGTCAAGTTCCAATATGGGTCATATCGAAGTAAACCTAGGTCACTAGGTCAAAAACTAGGTCAAAACCCTATTTGTTTCATTAGGCGTCAGGACTTGAGATGTCATTTCATCTCAATGTCGGGTAAAAAGTCCCACAAAATTGGAAGCAACGTCTCCAAAATGACCTTTACAGTTTTGACGGGGATGTTAAACCTCAAATCAAACAAAATCAAGAAAGGTTCAGAATGCGTAACGTTTGATTCGGATGCAACGTGAAACAAAGGTTACATGGACATTACAATTGAATAAGCTTTCTGTAATCCCACATTTTAGTTATTTTATCACTGAAAACACGTTGTTTCTTCTATTTTGATTCAGAACTGTAGAAAGCACATTCCACATGACGCCCATCATCGGGTCCGTTTTATAATTTAATCAAATCAAGATATCTATAAATCAAATTATATAATGATATCTATAATAAAAATATTGGATATCCATAAATGTTATTAGACATCTATACATAATACTAGATATCTATTATTTATTTTATGATATCCATAATGTGTTTAAGGATATCTACCGTTCCAATTATAGATATCTATTATTCGATGTACAGATATCAACTATTGAAGAACATTTTAGGATAACAATATTTGCATTTATTGATATCCATAATATATTTGCTGTATCTATTATTGCAAATTGTGATAGCTATATTTCAGCCTTTAAAATGATGTCGCTAACTGGATTTAAAGATATCCTTACTCGAATTATTGATATCATAAAGTGTAATTTTAGATTATCCAAAAAAATCGGAATATTTGATAGCTGTCAATTCGATTTTAGTTGTCCTAAGTTATGATTATTGATATCCATTTAATGCGTTAATATTGAGATGTTAAAAACTTTTTTATCATATGACGTCGCGTCTGAGAGTGTAATAACGCCATGTATTATTTTCGATAATCCACTAGTGGATTAAATATGCAAATTACCTAGATACGTTCCGAAACGTTACATGTACGACGTCCTTAACGACGTCGCGTTTACTAATGGCGGAATACTGACATTTTTGTAAAAAATCGTGATTGAAATGCGTTTTAAATGTCATATGATAAATAGAATTTTGCATGAGTGCTCATGTATTATTGAATTGATTAAACGCGTTGAGGAACAGGGATAAAACTTTTCCTCAACTCGTTTAATAAATTCAATAATACATGAGCACTCATGTAAGATCCTCTATTTTCGAGGGCTTAAATGTTTAATCAAAAGAAGTTGTTAAAATAATGAAAGCTCTCACCTAGCATGCGTGCCTTCTCCGATTCGACTGCATAATTATTCTCACCGTGCTGGTTAATGTGGAAGTATAAGCGTTTATCAATTAAGGTTTACTTGTTTGCACACGCTCTCACTCATCGAGGCTTGGAGGCATGGTGCTTCTAGGCAGAGCTGAAACCGACCGAATTCGAGAACTCGTAATCCACTTAGGTATTAGCCTGCCGGTTCATTAACCATGGCAGTTTCTTCGGGCGGTATGGATCGAGATGGCGCAAAATGTCATTTCATCTCAATTTCGGGTAAAAGTCCTACAAAATTAAAAGCATCGTCTCCAAAATGACCTCAGTGGTGTTCATAGGGAAAGAGTTCGCTGATAAACCAATCACTAACTGTCAGAACAGCCAAATTATCATTGTCAATTGTCGGCGAACAACAGCCGACATTAAAGGTGTAAATGATCCATAAATGTAATGGACAATCTCATTTTTTGTTGAGATTGCACGAAATTGTTTATATTTTACATCTAAGAAGCGCAAATCCTCCAACTCAAGAGTATAAGGCCATTTTTTTCTGAAACTGTACAGACGTTTCACTTATGGTCGGAGAATATGCATGTGCTCTTTACAGAACCTTGGCATCATTTATTTTTCGTTTACTTTTTGAACATGTTTAGCCTTAACTACATGTATTTCCATGCTACAATACTATAGAAGTGTACATGTAGTAAAACAGACGTGAAGGCAATGATCAGGAATCGATGCAATTAAGCCAAAGCTCCCATCAGAGACACCAAAGGGAAAGAAACACATACATGAAATAGCTAGACCTTAATGAAAACATCAATAGCGGAAAGCCAAAAGGACAGTTACTTTCCCACAAAATGGCCAATTGCTTATTCAAAACAAAACGATATAAGCGTTACACATACTCAAAAGACAAACCATAAGGTCCATAACAAAAATAAACCGCGACAGAAGAACCGCCTTGGAACGGACAGTCAAAAGAATTTCACGTAAATATGAGATTTGTAACCCTGGGGGGGGGGGGGGGGGGGGGAGGGGGGAGGGGAGGGGGGGGGGGGGTAAAGAATCTTCTAACGAGTGCCCACAATCTATATTTTGAGCAG